>WBNO01026481.1:0-34142 GCA_013400575.1 Peucedramus taeniatus | reverse complement strand
CCCTTCATTTATTGCATATCCTTTTCTTTCTATTTAATTTCCTGCCTTATTTTAAGGTCCCATGCTATTGCTTACCTCCTAACACCTTTGATACCAGATTTCTTCCTGCCTTTCACACTGAGTATCCTTCCAACCTCACCTCCTTACTCCTAACCCATCTGCTCCTCTTGGGCATCCACTTCTATCAATTGTACTTCTATCACACTTCTCACTTCATGCCACAAGCTGAAGTCAGCCTTGTATTTCAGATAGAAAGCTACAGTTGAACTTCATCTACTATGAACATGATTGGCAAAATAAATCATGAATCATTGCTGCAGACAAAAAAAAAAAAACAACAAAACACCAAACCACATTCATAATTTGAGCAACTTGAAATAACCAAACTGGCTTAGAGGGAAAATGGGTGAAACACTGAGGGAGATTACCTGCATGCTCTTCATGTTTCATGATACCCCCAGTTCAGGTAAGCAATGTAATAGAGACATCACATATTTCCTTATAGAACCAATACTTAAGTTGCTCATCCATTTCCCACCAAGCATAATAACAAAACTCTTTTATAAACCTTACATTTAAAACCATAATAAAAATCTATACCATTTACACAAATATAAGCCAAATCAAAACAATAAAATCTCTTGAATGTACTATAATATGTAACATTAGAATGTGGAGTATATTTCCCCTGTCACTCCTTAGATTCAGTTTCTTCCTGTATTTTACATACTGCATAATCTTCTTTGCTTTTCTTAAGGCAATGAAAACAGTATTTTAAAAAGGCAGTTCAGGAAAGAAAGGAAATTCACTTCTCTTTCTAGCTTTTATTTTATTACACTTAGTGAATAGCTTTATCATGTATTTTACAAAGCCTCATTGATTTTATCATAGCTTTCCATGTGTGTATGCATTACAAAATAGATTACATAGCAGTGAAAATCTCTAGAGACTTAACAACCATGTTCAGAGTAAGCATTTTTCATTGCTATGTTAAATGTCTAAATCTTGAGTGTTTTTAAACTGCAGTGGCAGAGTTTCTCATAGTATTTACATGGCTTTATTCCTTAAATGAGGGAGTTTACCTTTGCATGCTGTTGGAGGTATACAAAATGTTTCAGACAGATATTCCTACCCCAAAAATATTTTATTTTTTAAACACAATTTTAATCCTTTTTTTATAGATATGAAATTTACAGGGTTGACACTGAAGGAAGAATTTTAGTTTAATATAAGATGAAACTTCATAAACCTCAATGATGCATTTCCAAGCACAGCTATATTTTTCTGTCAGCTGACTAGAGAAGTTAGTCAGCCCTAAATATTTTTCTGAATCTTCAAAGATCAAAGAAAAAAATTAGAAAAACAAAATTACATTTTGAAAACTGATTTTTAACTTTGTCTTCTTTCAAATCTCTCAGGTACCATATGGGAAGAAGTTTTCTATTCTTTTCATCTCGCCTTCAAACACTTTTTCCTTTTTGCCTCTTTTGAAAACTCTCTTACAGTGGCATGCTGTGTTCCTCAGTCCTCAGCTCCTGGCCTCACATTTGAGTATACATGGTCTGCACATCAGAAATCATCTCCATATGTTTCAGTGTCTTTTGGCTTATTATAAATAATAGTGGGAAATTGACTTTCTTAAAAATGGCACAATCTGATTATGAAAGTTCATTGATACTCTATTCACACTTTACCCTGAAGCCATTGCCCTGGCACAAGAAAGCCTGGACAATAGTTTAAGCCAGCTATTGCATTCTAACACACAGATGATTTCAGAACTATGACTTTCATGACAGATAAATAAATATCAACATCAACCCTCTCCTTTTAGAATGAAGGCTATTCAAGTAAAACAAACTTGCATGTAATTTGTCATATGGCGAGTGAAAAATGCACCAGTTCATATTACTGTGGGAGATCTTGGGGCCAGCTCTAGTCCTAAAATAATAAAGGCATTAACTTGTAGAGCTTGCTGGGTGTTTTTTGTAGCTACTAGTTTTAATGTCTAATCAGCAATATTGTTTCCCTTAATTATTCCTTTGCCCTTTTCTAAGGTTTATTACTTAGGCAAATGTGTTTCTAAAAGCAAAACCATCACTCTAATTTCTAATCTCAGGAAAAGAAAAAAAACAAGGCAGCAAAACAGGTGACAACAGGAAAAGGATACTTCCTGTGAGTGTAGCTTTGAAAAAAACTGACCAGTAAATTCATGACAGTATTCATACAAGACATTTCACATCTTTAGGAAATATGATTCAAGACTATAAACTTCATTATTTGCAAACAAGAAATAATATTTATAGAGTGAAAAACCTTTAACCTTCAAACGTGATTCTGTCTTATCATTAGAAATCTAGCAAAAAGACAAGCTAGTCAGATTATATAAATTTCATGGAAGCCACTACCTTGGTGGCTTCCTTCCAGTACCTTGGTACTGGACTCATCTGAAAAGGAAAATTTCAGCAATACAAAATAGAAAATGTTTGCTGTGCCAGGTACTCAGTTTCTGTGTACTGTTTAATGTGTGATATCAAAGACCCAGCTATAACATTTGAAAGCAGATTCTCAAGTTCTCCAGGTCTCCCTGTCTCACATCCAGCAGGCAGACAAGCTGGATATTAGATCTGCAAGGTGCAGAAGACTTCAGTCAAATTTCCAACTGAATTTTGAAATCCCAGAAAAATCTTCAGTTGTCATGCCAATTTCTAAAGCAAATAAAACAGGACAAGGCAAAGCAATAGTTTTTAATAATATCTTAAAGCTAGCAAAAGCAGAAAATATTTGAAAAAAGGAGGTTTTCTAGACATAGAGCCTCAAAGCCAAGAGTGAGATTCCTTAAATGCCAGCATCCTGATAAAGGCAATAAAATTCACAAGATCTTACTCAAAAAGTCCAAAAAAAGACAGACTTGAATCTTCTTTAAAGAAATAGGCAAAAACATGTCCATATTCATATACAAATGAAAAAGGATCAGTCATGTTCTTTGTGAAATGTACTCGCTGAAGATTCCACAAGTGATTAATTTTAAATGAAATGGTCCAAAAATAGCAGCTGCTGAGGCTGTCACAGCACCTTAAGAAAATATTTTTGGGGAAAACATGCTCTCTGAACTCTGCAATACTAATTTCCAAGTCAATGTTATAAATGCCAGGGCAAAGCTAAGGTTACTTTTCAGAGAAAATCACCTATTTTAAACAAGACCTTAGAGAATACATTTGTTAAAAATACTGGTTCTGACCTGTAAAAAATTTCACAGGAATTATAAATTACATTTTTGCAATGCATAAACGCAATGAGCCATGTAAGCCTTGATCTGAAAGAAAAAGGGATATGATAGTAGTACTGCAAAGGAAAAGCAAAATTCAAATTGCTCTTTTTCAAAATTTAAAAACATATCTAGTGGAAGAAGAGACAGCTGCAAGAAAATATATTTTATTAATCAGAATTACAAAACAAAAGACCACTGAGAAACTTAATTAAATTATTTCTTACTTCGTAAAGACACAAGTTCAACCTTGCAAAGAAAATAGTATTTTGCTGTTGATGTCTTGGTTTAGTAACTGAAGCCTATTATTCTTTTTACTTTTAGACCTCAGAGTATTTGCAGATAATGAAGAGGGAAGGCAACACATGAAGCTCCCCTGCATTGCTGACACCAAGAGAGAGGCTTTTGCTGTCAACAATCAAGGCTTTTGCCATCTGAGCTCTCGAGAGCAACATAACCATCGTGGTTATGTCTGCCCAGCACTGTGAATCTGGGCAGCTGGGGCTGTTTGGTGCTGAGAGCAGGAGCAGAACATTCAGGTGCTCCCTCAGGGGAGCCTCATGGTCGGCTGGCTCAGCTTCAGTGCTTCACCACCACCTAGCCTTGAGAACCTGGAGAATTTTTTGCAGGCCAGCTCACAGTACAGAAAACTTAATAAACATGACTTTAGAAAATATCCCTCTAAATCTAAGACAAGACTATTAATAAATGATTAAGGAAACAGTATTTTATTTCCTTTATTTATCTTTATTTTTTATATTGAGAGAGGAGGGTATTGGGTCATTTTAACTTCCATCTTCAACACCATCACTTCATGGTGATGCATCGGGATATTAAGTTTAGTCACAGATGTAAACTTCAAAATCCTTGATCATGACTGAAAAAAATATAATGAGCAATTTCATTTCTCACCACTGATTCAGACACTGGAAACACAGAAAGTGGATTAGATGAGCAGGGAGATTGTAAAAGCCAGTGGTCTCTCAGGCATTCAGGACTAGCTGTTTTCAAACAAAAATTGCTGCCTAATGGAGAGGAGGTCTCTGCAAGAAAGGCCACTGGTGAATGGGACAAAAATTATCTGTGTTCTCCCTGAAGTTTTCAGAATCACAAAGTGTAGAATATATTGGCAGAGTTACGAATTTTTCATGCATATATCTGAAAGAAATCAAGTACTATATACTTATAGTATATATACAGGCAGAAGGGCAGAGGGAAGAAAAACAATGGCTAAATTCAGCATGGATATTTTGGAATTTCTTTTCTTTATCTGAGGAGCACAGTTTGTGTATGAATTTTTCATGCATGTATCTGAATGAAATCAAGTACTATATACTTATAGTATATATACAGGCAGAAGGGCAGAGGGAAGAAAAACAATGGCTAAATTATATTTGGCTAAAAGTATGGAAAAATAGGTAAAATGGTATATAGTAACCTATACTGGATTATTCAGATTATTTTCCCTATGTCTATTACAGCTGAGCATCACTCGATTGTAGTGTCCACAGAAAGGTGAAAGTAGGATGTGGGGACTCCTCTCTGAGACTGGGGTTGCAAAAGTGTCTGAAGGATCATATACCCCACAAATTCTTACCACCCTATATTTTTACTTAATAGTTTTTTTTTTTATTTTCTGTATTCTTTTGGATTAATATAAAATAGATTTATAGATTTAAATTGGTAGAATTTTTTATCATGAGTGGCAACACTCATGATAAATTGAATACCCTGCTGATTGCACTTACATATTTAACTTTCTGACCTTTACTATTTAAATGGATTGATTTTTTAAAAGAAAAAAAATAATTTATCAGAGTGCAATTTGATTAAGGAAATTATTTACATCTCAACTTTGACACACATTTCTGCCACTTGTTTTTTTAGAATTACTGATGAAAACAAATGCAGAAACTTACTCTCTTGACCTATTATAATTGAGGGTAGACCACACATTTCTTTGAGTTATGTTATGGAAGATTGCACCCAGGTGCAGATTTGAAAATGCCATCTGAATAACACTAACTGTAGAGAGAATATGACATATTTTAATGAAACTACTCAAGCACAAAATTAATTGCAGTTTTCTAGTTTTTAAACAATATAAGCTGAAATATACTTTTTTCCAAAGTGAAGGTAGACACGGGAATTTGCAGAAATAAAACCCTCAAATGAATCATCCTACTGCTTTTGAGTTGTATTATTTCATTCTCAGCTGTAAGCAGTGCTCAGAAATAGTCAAGCCTTGAAGGGCAGAAAGGATCCACAATTCTGGCTAGACCAACCTTGTGAAAAACAACATGTTGTTTGATACTGTTATGACTTTCTGCTTTAGACAGGAAAATTCATCTACATTCATATTGTGAAAGAGCTAATAAAGAATGCAAAAATCTCTTTTATTTCCATACCAATATGAAATAAATCAATGGTGCTGACCAACAAATTTCAGTAATGTAAACCCTGGAGTCACACTCCATCTCATAACCAAGCGTCAGAGCAGAAATCTGGTTTATAAGCACTAAAAGGATAATTAAATACAGCTGTGTATCTGTGCCACTCATTATTCTAAAAGTGGCAATCCACACAGGTCCCTGGGTCCTCCGGCAAAAGGGATTGCTGCTTCATTCCAGCAATGTTTATCTCTAAGGTTTCCCAAAAGACATCCTCTACTTAGATCTCTTCCACAGCCACAAATGACCATTTTACAAGTGACACTAGCTGTGCATAATTGGCAATATACCAGTAACCACTGATGAAACCCCTGTAATCCCAAGACTCTTATCCCAAGCACTAGAGTTCAGCATCTTGCTGAAGAACATTGCTCCATGCTAAGCATTTGCAAGACAAGAGTGATGCTGTTTAGAAAAACTAAGTTGCATGAAAGCCCTGTACAGCCTGTCTACTGCAAAGGAAATTTTATGCTTTTCTTCAAAATTATGTAAAGCCTCATGATCTTGATGAATGATAATAGAGTATCAGTGTGCACATAACACGTAAGATCTTAAAAACTTTCTCCATGTAAAAATATTTGTGGGGGGGGGAAGCTCATAAAATATAAGTAGAATTTTCAACACCATAAAAATGGCCTGAAGAAATTTTATTTATGAGAAATCCTCACCTCCAAATAAAAAAAAAAAAAAAGAAAAGCAAAACAAAAACAAACCAACCAGAACCAGGAAAAAAAAAGCACACTTAATTTTTAACTACTGTATGCTTTCTTCAAGCAAAACTTCTAAAAACTGAGATAAACAACAAGGCCAGGAGACTTATCAGTGAGACCTACTTGATTTCCTGTTCATCAGAAATCTTAAATAATTCTAAAAGAAGACAAGAAGCTAAACAATTTCTAACTTTTCTCATCATGATGCCCCCTCCTTTTTCTCTCAATCAGTTCCTCTCTTTACCTTTCAAACACCTGCAGACACACTTGGGTATTATCAAGAGTGAATCAGCCAAGAATTCAGCTACTCATCATGTTCTCCATTTACCATTTCCTTTGGGAACTCAAGTTAAATAACATCCTCCAAAATAGTTCTGGATCCAATGCCAAGTGGAGGGCAGGAAGCCTCCAAACACCAGGCACAATGGTGTCCATGCTCTTCCCAGCCACCAGTGTGTACTGTAAATCAACAGGCAATGAGGCTGTTCTGCAATATCAATGCCCCACCTTGTAGATGAGTGCCTAAAGAACCAGCTTAAAGAACATTTTTTTTCTATCTTTCTCAATGATGATGTAATTTCTTTTTAAAAATAATGAGAAACTCCAGATGGAAGAGAACAGTCTCTACTGTCTGCTAATTACATTCTCTAAATCATTAGGCAGCTTAGTCCAAATTTCTGCTCAGACCCAAGCAGTTTCAGGCCTTTGAACTTGAGTGTCTCCACCTCAGTTTTTAGGCATTCTGGTTGAGGCATTCTGGTTGTGGCCCCTTTTAATTCCTTTTGCTGGAGCTGCAGCTCTTTTGTTTTAAATAGCTTGGGAGATGAGAAAATAAATTATTTACAGCCCTGTAGGACACTCTTTAGGGTGGGAAGTTGAGCACCTGGAGTCCCCTCCCTACTGCTGTGCAGTCTGGTTAATGGGAAGTAGAACACCATTGGCAAGTGTATCCTGGTGGAGAACACTGCAGGGTATGAATGTAGGAGCAGTCACCCTCAAGAAAAGCTGTGAAGGAAATGGATATGTGACTCCTATGCCAAGTTTGACTTCCCATTCCTGAAATAACATCTAAAAGGGCAAGAGTAACATCACTTTTGTCTAAATATCTTGAACTCTTACTCTGAAAAATTCATCCAAGATTATTTCAGGAAAACTGACAATGTATTCTTAAGAGAAAAATTTGTTACTTGCTATAAATGGTTATGCCTTCTTTTTGTATCTACTGGATGTTTTACTGTGTCTTGCTGACAACTTTGTATATAGAAAACAGGTAGATTAATAAGCATACGTTCTCTCATACACATATCAGTAAGTGTTTGCACATTGCACTTTGATAACCTTCACAGCACAGGAAAAGCTGCCTGGGTTTATCTCTGCCACAATAAACTCTCTTGCTTTCTTATTTTTTTACATCAGCAGTTTGAAAATAGAGTGGAAAACCAAAAATCCTCTAAGTTCAACAAAAAAGCTTTGTGAAACTCCTGACCATGCTTCAAGCAATTATGGAGTTTTTTATATTTCCACATTAGTATCTCGAAGAAATACAATATTTTCCTTCAGAAATGCTTCTTCTAATTCTTGTCATACTGGCCCCCAAAAGACACCCACACACAGATGGCAATGGAAGGAAGTGAGGAGCAATGTAATTCCTGCTAGACACTTTTAACATTCATGGAGGATTTTCACAGGGGAAAATCCTCAAGTCCTGATTCAGGGGTAATGGGAATAAATATATACATTATATTAGACTTGATTTGGGATTTTGACTCCAGGAGGAAAGTCAGTGGGGACACAGTGACTTTCAGTTTTGACATTTGCCCAACAACAATGTCAATATACTTCCTCACAAAGTGTTCCTACACAATAATAGTTAATTTATACAGTTGGTTTGAAAATGGGTTTTTCCACTGTTGCTATTTCAAAACACTCTTTCAGTGACTCATGCTTTTACTGCTCTCTTTGCTTAAGACTCTCAAAACTGATGTCCAAAAAAAGTCCCCTTTGATCAGTGTTGATTTCCTGACTAACCCAATCTATTTAATTTAGTTATTCTGACAAAAAATGCACCTTTTAGAGAGATTTAGTGATGCTTAGTACAACAGCACAATGTGATGCTCTGCAGAAGCTCCTGAACCACAAGGTTCCCAAGACTCTGATCAGTACCCAGCCATTCTCACACATACAGAAACCACTCCAACAGGACACTTCTTCTCAAAAAAAAAAAAAAAAAAAAAAACAACAACAATACAGCAGTTGCAAAAAATACTTATCTTCAGAGATACAATCTAGTGTAGGGACACAGGCTATACCAGAAAGTGTCAAAACATGAATTTCACAAAAAAAATTGCCAAGAAATTGCAGAATAAAAATAACTTGTTTGGCCAAAGTAGTCATCTGGGAATTTTAGTTCTTTATTCCCATTGTTCCTCAGCCTGTAGGACAGATCAGCTGTTTTTCAACTAGTACTAATAAATAAAAAGTATAAAATACAAGAAAGTTTGCTGAAGCTGAGTAGAAGCCTTCAGCCTTAATCCGAATATTTAGGTGTTACACCAGAAATGTCACTGACTGATCAAAACTTTGCTCAAGGCTTCTTTTTTTTCTATTTGAAATATGAAACAGTCTCATATTCAATAGACCACAGAAAGTTCAAATGAATTTCTATTCTTGATTAATCTGTGCTGGATGTTTTTGTGGTATTTCCTCCAGATCCATGATTATTTTAATACTGCTATGTCTCAGAGTTTACACTTCAAAGATCTGCTGCAGGGCTACATTTTAAAAAGGGAAAGAAAATTAGGTTATTCAAATTTTAAGTACCTATATTCTTGAGCATTATTCTGACTGAAAATCTAATCCCATTCAGGGGCTGTTTCAAGACTTTAGTATGCTCAGTTGCTTGGCATAACAAAAATCACTTACATTATATAGTATGGAATGAACTGTGTTAGAAATAAAGATTACTTTGCTCCAACATGATACTTCCACCAAATTCAGCATATTTTAAATTTTCAGTTTTTTCATCACTATTCAGAGATTATGAATTAATTTCTTCTGAATATTGATAATTGTGCTGCACAGCTATCTGAAGCAGATATTACTGGGTCTGTTCTCAAAGACATGAAAATCTCATCATTCTTCTCAAGGTAGTTCTTTACCTATGCACGTCAAGAACCCTGTCACAATAAAGGTAAAATTTATTAGTTCTTGAGGAAAATTCCCAAATATTCATTGAAATATTAGTTCTGCTGACAAATGAAATTCTCTAAATTGATTTATCCATTGATGGAGATTTACCAAACGTTGAGATAGATACGAACTACTATCTTAATATGCAATCAACAGCTCTTGGGTTAAAAATAAACTTAACTATATCATCCGTAATAAGTAATATATTTCTATCTCAAATTGAAATTTGAAGTATGGTATATGCTCAATGGTATATACTCATAAATGTGAGTATACATGCCAGTCATTTTATGTATTGTGCTCCCATCCATCACAATGAACTTAGCAAACCAAAAAGTAAAACTTGGAGAAAATAAACCTCTCTATGTTTCAGTTTACCATGTTCATTCCCTTGCTGCTGTGTTTCCCAAGGGACATTCACATCAGCATTTGTAAGACATAAATTGCAGCCCTGTAGCTAGTATTGGCTTTTTCTCTATGACATTTTTATAGGAATTCAAAAGTCACCTTTCTGCTTTGACAAGTAATGTTGTACCACATTAATCAAATACATTTTTGAAGTAAAGTACTTTGCTTTTCCATCAGTATCAGGCAATGCTCACAGAGCCATCACTGATGTCTCCCTTTTAGGAATGTCTGTTGGAGCCTGGACAAAGAAACAATTTCTGCAAAAACATTCTGTTTTCTCCCATCCCTACCCTCACATTCATTACATCCAGAGCAACCATTTAATAACACTAATCCACAACCTCATGGGAAGCATTTGTAAGTTTATGTGGAAAAGCTGGAGAGAGTAATTTTCCACCATCCATTATCAAGTAGAAGAATGATAAAAAAGACATTATTCTGATCCATCCTGGACCACTAACCCAAGATAAAACCTTCGGTATTTATTCCTAGTGTAAAGATAATAGTTCCTCATACTGTGCTGTGGATTTTGGGGGCTAGAGAACTGAGAAGCTTTTTGAAAAAATCAACCTGTAAGTATTAGTGCAATAAATAAAAGTGCATGTCCTGGAATCTGTAGTCTATTCTTCAGGTTATTTTAATGGACATTTCAATGTTTTATTTCTTTAGATGAAACAGCTGAGAACTGATGGTGTCTTACTATGAACAGAGGATGGGTCTTTTATAACAGAAGCTCTTCGTAAAGATGAGACTGCAGTTCATTATTTTTTTCCTTCTTCACAAAATGCAGAAAAAAATTAGGTTCATACTGTTGCCTAGGAGTATGCAGTGACGTGAATACTACTTTTAGCACCTGTTGCGTCTTTGCTGTTTACATTGTCAGAGTAAGAATAAATAGTATCAAGATGTAAAATCACCCTTGGTGAGGGAACATGTATACACAACCATTCAGCTACCTGTCCAAACCTGGCCCTCTTCCCAGCCCCTGTATAAACAATTTTTTTGACTTTCGGTTTCTCCATGTAACTTTTGAGGACTTCTACATATTTCATGAAAAATTGTTGATGGCCACCATTTCCTCCTTATCCACTGACTGCAGACTCAGAAACAGATGACATATATTCTCTTGGGAAAATAAAGGCAGGATCAGTAAAGAAATATAAAGCAAATAGATATCCAGTACCAGGATTACTGTTCACTAGTGGAAGGCAAAAGTAGACACAACTCTCATGTTGAGGGCCTGGAGACAATAAACATTTGTCAGTCAGCTAAGGAATTGTACTGTCTACATGAAATATGTTCCCAAGTTTGGGAGGGAGGGGGTAAGAAGACATTTGGGAAAACCATGTTCTTGCGCAATCTTCCCACATCCTTAAAAGAGCTAAAATGAATTCATCAACAGACTACTAAAAAAAGCTGCCCTCCCCTGCAACAGGAAAAAAGGACCAACAAAACTTGAAATTCAAAAATTTAAAGTATTTCTTCATAGACAAATATATACTGTTCAATCTGGCACCAGCAATTGATATGATTCTCCTGCTACCTTAGTGTTAGCTAAGAAATCAGGGGAGAGCGGCAAAGGGTGCTTGTGCTTGGACTAGTAAAAAGCCTGATTATGGCAGCTTGATAGCCTGAGAACAGAACCATTCTCCTCTCAAAATAAAGGGGGAAGGGGGCAGTGGTAATATTACTGGTGGGAGTTTTTCTTGATGCAAAACAGGATGGATATGAGTCATGCAGATGGGAAGTCTTAAGTAGATTATCCCCTTCAAATTTCAGCTTCATTTTGAATGAAGCAGGTTTATACTTAGAAACTAAGAATATACTTGGCTGTTTTAGTCCTCCTTTCTACTATTCCAATTCTATCTGACCTAGCATAAACCTGGGTTCCTGTCAATAACCAATATACAAATAAATGCCTGCCTTTGCATGGTTTTCCAAAAATAATGTCCAATGGATGGAAACAGGTTAGCCACATCAACAGGCAGTAAAACATGCTGTGCTCAAGCGAGAAATGACTCTATTTGTCCTGCAGCACACAAACACAATGGCAATACACACCAGTCAGAAAACATCAGAAGAATTTCTTCATCTCAAATTCACTACTCTCATCTTTTATTGACTTAACAAAGAGTATGTCATTGGCCATTGCCATTTCTGGAACAACGTTCTGCATTTTTAAGTAATGGTTGATGGAATATATTTATATGCTTGTATTTTTAATTTTTTTAAAGAAAGTGATGGGTGACTGCTTCAACTGAGTATATTAAAAATATCTATAGATTCAACTTTAAAACTGACTTCCTTTCTTACTTATAGTATTGAGTTTTCCCTCACATGCTGTGCTTCTAGAAATGACTGTCACTAAGGGAAAGGAAGCAACAAGGTTTTACTACTGCTAATACACTTTACATTTCAGCAATTTTTTCTTCTCACTTGTTTAAAATTATCATTTAGCTTGCGATATAAAAGATGTCCTTGCTAGTTAGTGTTTTCTTGTTTTTAGCAAGTAAGCTAACAAAGGTAGACAAGTTCTTGTTCTTCAGAAAAGAATGTGTGCACAGAGAAAATAGAGGAAGATTACAGCCCTGAGCACAGGTTCTTAAGATGAAGCCCACACAAGTAACTCTTGTTACATACATAGCAAATACAAATTTGTAATGCTTTAACGATGCCTAAATTTGATGTACTCTAAACTTAGTAAAGATGATGATTACCAAACCAAGCATATCAGTGAAGGCAGATCATCTGGCAGAGGCAGGAGTTACTCTGCTATTTCATGTTCCAGAGCTCATTCAGTGATTTTAATATGGAAGCATTTTATACTAATTGCTATTGAAACATGTTGGAACAGTGGGTCCCTCTGCTAAGGACCCTACAATCAGCATTCTGATGTGACAACTTAACTGAATAATTAAGATTTTCTGTGTTGATCATGTTCAGTGGTTGCTCAATAAAGCCCCTGGCTTGTTATTCTCTTTCCCCAGTCAAAAGTGCATCTTCAAAAGGATGCTTCACAAATCACAACAGAACCAGAGACACCTGAGTTTCTTACCTTGCACAGCACACTTTGAGGCTCTCAAACTTCATTTTGATATGAAGTGGAACCCCAACATCAAACATCAAAGATTTGCACAAACTGAAAAATTAAAAATATTTTCCTTTAATGCTGTCAAAATGGGTGATTCAACAGGGACAAAGCCTTTTTCTTAGCATAAAGCAAACAGAATTTTTCATCTTCATCTTTCTGACTCATACAACAGCTTCTAACAGGAGTATAATAATAAAACAATAAAAAACCCTCAGTATTTCAGTACTTTCTGATAATGGCAATGTCAAAAACATTCTCCTGAAAAAGTGTGGCTCTGAAAACATTTCACAGCAGAAAACTGGTTTTCCAGATATAGAATCATAAATGCTCTTAATGGATAATTCTTCTAAATTAAGCAGATGTAGAAAGCTTGAACTGAACTAAGATGGATGTGCTTCAATATCCTCTAATTCGATGATCTCTTTGACAAGACCAGAGAACAGAGCCATAGGATCTGCTACAAGGTGCACTCATGGACATTCAATTGACAGTTTTAGACACAAGAGATAAAATAAGAAGAGAATAATGGGCAATTTCGTCTGCCTTTTTCTCTTAAGGTGTTAGCTTGTCAATCATCAGAATAAGTAAAAATTTTTATTCTACTGTATATCTTTAATAACTTGCCACTTCTATTTTAACTTCTTTAAATTCAAAGACATTCTTATTGTGCAATATAAATACTATAATGATAGCAGTGATAGCTCTCCTTATCTCATACCATGCCTCTCTCTTCTTGATGAGTCATCTCTCCTACCACGTAGTAAAGAAAACAGATGAGCCCTGAAAAGCTAACACTTGTTGCAATTTTATATAGCAAATATCATTTGGAAAATGTATTTGTAAAATCACAGCTCCTGTAACTACTATACTAGTTTCCATACAGTGAGTTATATAGAGTGGGGATGAAAACATTTGGGAAGTATCTGGAATTTAGCTTCTAAAAGACGTTTTCTTTAAAAATAAGAGTAAGAACATACTTACTATTTTGGCAGTTTTGAATCATGTCCCCTTAAGCTTTAATTTCAAATCTATTTTTAATTCTGGTGCTATGCTTAAAAGTAATTTCTCTTTGTTTAATGATAAATCAAAGGAAATATTATAAAAACCATTCTCTGTCTTAGTTTCAATAGGAAAATCCAAAGTAACTCCATTACAGTCACTAAAAACATTTTAAAAGTTGCAAATCAACATAGTTTCAAGAAGTGACTGGAAAATATATTGAAATATGGCTCAAGTTCTTTTCAGTTATGACATCTGTTGAGACTTACAAAAAACAAATGGCAATTTAAAGTAGCTTAAGAAACTTTAAGTCTATTTCTTTACTCTTTATAAGGTCAGTATGCGTGCAAAATTGTGGTGAAATTCATAATCATCTAAAGCTATTTACTTCTAACATAAAACTTTTCTATACAGTACTGTACATTTTTATACTCATCTGCACCTTTGCTACCAGACAGGTGAAAGGGATGTACAAAAAAAAGCTCCAATTCCTAATATTGTTTAAGAATAAGTTTGTCCTGATTGTCTCTCAAAGCTCTTCCTGGGCTGTGCAAACTAAAGCAACGATGCTCTAAATTGGGCATGATCACATTCTATAAAGAAGAAACATTCAGACTATTTTGACATAAAACACATTTGCTTTACCAGAGGCATTAGCAATGTAATGATATTCCCTCCTTCAAAAACACTTGGTTTGATATATGATTGATGCCTTCACAAGGCAAAGTAGACAACTTCTGGTAATTAAAGTCACCTTTGTAAAAACCAGGAGAAGCTGTGCTCCCTCCTCTCTGTGTGTAGGGAAGCTGAGGGAGGACAGGTCTAGGGTGTCAGACAAGAGAGTGTCTTTAGATGCCAGTTAGGTAACTATGCTAAAAACAAAGCAAAAGGAAAGACAACTGGGTATGTACAAACGAGTGAAACGAGGTTATTGAAAGATATATTATTTGAAGGACCTGCTGCTGTCTTGGGTTTGACTGATGTGGTCACCTGCACCAAAGCTGGTTACCTGCATTTGCCACAAGGGAAGGGATTTGACAGAAGAATGATCGCTGCTTTAAAAAGCTTTTCAGCAAGGGAAACAACAATGCTCAGTTTGTTCCAGAAGATGCACTACTAAAACGAATGCTATTTCCTAAAGATGTAAAACTTACAAAGCGCCCTGCAAAGAATTACAGAAAAATTATTTAATTGATTTACAATTTGTACAATGGTATATGGAAGAACTCCAGCAACATTAAGTCCGCTACTATTACTATGATGAAGTGAGTACACAGTTCACTTTATAGCTGTGGTAATGGTCAGAGAGGCCAAATGAAAAGACTGCTGCCATAAAGAGAGAATAGTAAGCCAATGAAAATCCAAGTGACTTAATTTTAAGCCCCACTTATGAGACATAGGTTATGCTACTATGCCTTTGACACCAGGGTTTTTGTTTGGTTTTGGTTTGCTTGGTGTTTTTTTTGTTTTGTTTTTGTTTTTTGGTTTTTGGTTTTTTGGGGGGGGGAGTGCGAGGGCTGATGCATTTACGAGTGGAATACTATACTCATACTATACTCAAAATATTAAAGAAACATAATTAAAGAACGACAGGCAAATTTTCTTGTTGCTTCAAATGGGAAGATTCAGCCTTAATCACATTGATTGTTAGCCTGCTGAGCTATCTATTGCAAGTACTTCTTTAATAATGAATGACCCTTGGTCTATTTATTTAGAAAAGCCATGCAAGATACAGGAAATACACAGATAAAGGTCAGTGTTTAACATGATGAATTCAGGCAGGACTTCAAAGTATATCAGGCTTGTCTTGATGTTATTTTGTATGAAAATTCTTCATATCACTTGTGTTGATGGTTGGGCATAAGTTAAATGGGTTTTCGTGCATTTTTTATTAATGTTAGCATTCATTTTGCCAGGCTTTTCTTTTTTTGCTTTTATTTAAGTAGGTGAGAGAGAATATAAACTGAACACTTGAGCAATGAAGAGTTTAACTTCAGGCTTTCTCTCTGGTTTTGTTGCACTGTAACCATATATTACTCTGAGTACTGCCAGATAAAAAGGTCATAAAAAAATATAGCATGTATGTAATACTGATCACTCTTTTCCAGCACTTTGATTCCTATCATGTCCTTTACGTTTTTTGAAATGCTAATTACACTCAGTCTGCTGTATTATAAAGAAGTTGCTTTAGGAAAACAGGATTATTTTGCAGTTACAAATGGTCATTAAAGGACAATTTGCGTGATTCAGTGCTAGGGTTGATGCTGTTAATAAACACCCTCGACTGGAAACTGTAGAGAAGAACCTTACAAATAAAGAGTGAACACCCAAGGCGACCTCTCACTCCTAATGGGTGCACCCACACTTTATTACATTTCAGACTATTAATTTGGCCTCTAATGCAGCCACAGAGGGAGCCTTTTGTATCTGGGGGCACCCAGCGCAGCCCTGGCTGAGAGCAGTCTGGGGATTCCAAGCTCTTCAGCCGGCCACAGCTCCACCCACACGTGGGCACCCAGCTCCTGGCAGCAGCAGGAGCAGGCACAGGAGTTTTCACCCCTTCCAGCAGAGCAGCAGCCCAGGGCCCTGACAACTGGGGTGGGGGTATTTTTCTTGTTTTTCTCTGACCTTGCTGGGTGCTGCCTCATTTGTAGCCCGTTAATAGTTTCAGACTCCTCACCCATGATCACAGACACTAGGCTGCTGTTTCATAGCTGCTTAGACACGTTTCATGTACTGGTGCTGTGGTGTATGTTCAGTTCAGTGATTTAGTTAGATTCTGAGTGAAGAAAGATCAAATGTCCATGGGATTTTACTCAAGTTTTTCTTCCTGTAAAAGATATTTAGGTACTGTTTTTGTGTATACAAATCTTTCAAATGAATCTATTTATTTAAAGTTGCAGGGTTCACTTACCAATTGAAAAATCTCACGTTGGAAATAGTAATACTCAGCAAAAAAAAAAGATATTTTGGATTTCAGTCGAATTTTTTACTCTGTTTCTTTTATTCTTCTTTCTTACCAAGTCAATACTAATCACAGATGAAAAACACATTTTATTTTTTTAGTTATGTCAGGAAGAGGAACCTTTTCCTTTCCAAAATAATGGTAGAAAAGATAGTTCCAAAAGATTTCCAATAGTGATACAAATATTCATTAGATCTGAGACCCAGGGCTATAATCTCCTTCTTATTTGACAGATCTGTTGATTTGAGGAGAGTTTCAGCTGACTGAAGACACCTACTGCAAATGTTACAACTAATACATTCCATTTTTCTTTTTGCCATGTATTGTGCCTGTTTATATGCTTGCTGAAGTTAATGCAAAACTTATGAGCTTTTGCTTTTAATCTGTGTAGTGTCCCTTTTTGTTTTTGTTTGCTATTTTTCTGTAAATAAAATTTCCTGTTTAGATAACCCATTATAAAATTATACAGCATTTAAACTGAATAACTGCCTTGATAAAGCCCAAATGACATGTACATTTTAAAAACAAATAATTATTTGCACCTGTAAGTAGTCTTCAACAGAAGGTAACATTATTATTCATGAAATTATGTTTTATCTTTTTCTCTTATTTCTGGACTTCTAGGTCTCTCACTACATCTATCTGCACATCAGGATTCCATTTTTGAGTAGAGATAGTACAGACTGTGTCTATTTTGGCTTGACTAGTAGCAAACTGAGCACAGAGATTCAGCAAATACTGATGTCTATGTTTGATGGATTGGCTTGAATAGCCAGGCTGTAGAGATGTGCCAGAAGAATATTTCAAGTACACTGTATTAGAGATTTTTATCTCATTTTTTATAACAAAGGATCCAAAATTATTTGACACAAACCTCTTAAACTGGGAGCTTCTTCTCAGACAAACAATTATGACTTGATCTAAAATAGATGTAATATATAGAACTAAAATGACATTGCACTCTCTAACCTCAATATTTATTTTGCTTTCTGTACTGTTCTAAAAGAAATAAAATTAGAAGGAAATTTATTTTTTTTAATTTTCAGCTATCAATCAGTGATTTTTCAATTGAAACTAATTATAATATTACATTATTACAAAACACCAGTACGTGTGTAATGGAGATACTTAATTCTTACAAAATAATAAAGATTACCACAGAGAATAAATACAATGTCTACATGGACACCTTATCCTGGATAACCATAATTCAAATAGTCTTTTATAGAACATGAATGCCCTTCAAAAGTTAAGACACACTATCCATATAAAATTCTGCTTCTTCCACAAGTAATGACTCATTCCACATTTAATAATTTATGTACACTGAGGAACTCTTTTCCTATTTTCTGACACCTACATGAATAATCACTGCTCCCAAATAATCCACACAGATACTGTTTCCAAAAAAATGCAATGCTTTTGATCAGAAAGTGTGAATCTTGAAGTACATTTGAACCTTTAAGCTCTAGTGTCTGGTAATGCCATTCCTTCTCTCGTTAAAAAGATTTAATGGTGCCTTCCCTCTTCCCAATGCACTTCCTGTTCAGAAATCTGTTTCAATTCTGTCCTGCAAATGAGAGAATTTCATTCACAGGTCCCTTTCCCCTTTCTAAAAGCAGATGGTCCTCCATTTCTCTATTGGGACTTTCTAGTTAGTACACTAGTTTAAATTTGTTACTCTACCAATTTATTTTGGTTTTATTAAAATACACTTCAAAAGAGTATTTCATGTTCAATTTATTCTCAGTTTTATCATTTCATTGACAATGCTTTCCCTCTAGCCTCCCAAAATAGCCTGGCTTTCATAGCCTATTAACTGCCCTATAAGGTCTTCCTCTGCCTAATACACAATTCAATTCTAACATAGCTGTGTCCATATAAACTTGTTTAAATGCTTTCTTAAATTTTGCATCCCATCATTAATGATTAGAAATAAAAGGTTTAAGAATAATCAAAAGTGTAATTATATCAGACGAAATCCAAAATTAATCAGGCGACTGTTTGGATTAAACATGGCATATTATCCCTTAGAATAATAGGAGGAGAGTTCTACTAATTGTGACTAAATTACAGAGGTCATTTAACTCATTGCAGAGGTAATTTATAAGCAGTGTCCTAGATCTTAGCAACATCACATGAAATTAAGCAATACCTTAGACCATCCAATTCTTGCGTACTTTATATTTCTGCTGGTGTGACAGGGCTCAAGACAACTGCTGCTGAATGGTACCTGCTCAGTACTCTGGAGCTGTATTCCCTGTCCCTTGCATTGCTGTTCAAAGGAGCTATGACCAGGACATGGAGTGAGATGGATGTCCCACTTGTTTGAGGGTGATTGTTTTTTCTTCTTAAACATAAAGGAACGTATCTTTAAGGCGGAGGGAAAAAAGGGACACAAGCTGCACTCTTCTATTTACCTTCAGCAAGTGTCCTAGAACAGTAATTTGCTACTATGACCAATTTTCCATTCATTTTTTGGAAAATAGACTCAATTACTGGCCTTTAAATGGCCTAGAGTTTGGGGACATCATGCCTGCTGGAAGCTTCCTTGTGCGCATGACACAAAATTAAGATTAGCTTTATAAATCCTGCTTGAGCAACATGATGTTCTTTAACACAACCATATTTTCTACCTACTTCCTGTCCAGAGCAACCAACCCATCCCTCATGCAGAACAGATGGGATCCCTCTGAAAATGCTGACAATGGTAACCATGTCTTTGTGGGTTGTCATTTTATAATTGATGATAAATTTTTTAGATTATATATCAACATTCTGAAAAAAAAGTAAGTAACATGCAAGGCCTAAATATTTCTGTAAAACTGTATTTGACCTCAGGTACGAAAACCAAGGAGATGAGTCACTCCACCTCCACCTTTCATTAAGACAGATTCTGATTTGTTCTATTGAACAGATGCTTTTGTAAGTATGAAAGGACTTGATAAATTTTTTTTTTAAAAATCACTCACTTCAGAACTCAGGTACTAGGAACACAAAAATACTACTACTCAGAAAACAAGTGAATAGAGAACAAAGAAGGTCTATTTTTCTCTAAAAAAGTATGGAAGAAATGAGAATTCATCTTGATTACTGATTAAAGCAACTAGAAAAATGAGGAGAGGGTAAAAATGTGGGAAGAAAAGCAGAAGGTGGAATTCATGTGATCAAACCAGGCAGGTTTGGCTCAATGCCTTTTATCTATTCGCAACATATTGCCTGGTCTAGAGACACAGCTCAGAAAATAACTGAGCATTTTACTGTATACTTATTAAGATCTGCAAGCTTCTTTCCATAACAAGTAAGTCCAAAACTTACAAGAAGATTGTCTTGATGAAAAGGCAAAGCATCTGACATATAGACCTAAAGACTCAGTTCTATATGTCTTTAGACTACTTCCACACTTTAGCTGTCTCACATTTTGTTATAAAATCTCAAAAGGCAAGAATTCTGGTATCAGACAAGAACATGGGTGTTGGTATCCATGAGAGCCTTGCATGCACATATTATGGTAACTGCCTCTGAAGAAAAAAAAATGCAAAGAAGTCCCACATGTCTGCTTGTACACTCAAGCACTACCAGGCCTTTTAATAAAAAATATTATCTTACAAAATGTGTGCTTGGGGAGGGGAGTTTAATACTAATTTCCCTGCCTTTTTTTACATATTCTCAATGCTTTTTAATTAGTTTGGCTTCACTGTCCAAGTCTCAGCAATGACTGTGTCCTCCTTCCCACCACCAAGTCATTCTTTTGCACCATCTACCTGGATTACGGAAGATTCCTGGGGTTCTGCCCTGTTCCTCAGACACAAAACTCACCAGCCTGATCTTTCTGATTTCCTGACAATCACTGCAACAGCTCTGCCTCTTTCCCTAACAGGTTAGACTGTGGTCCAACCTTTGCTGCGGAGAGCTGCGCAGGGAAGCAGCACCTACTCCAATGATCTTCCCCAGAAGAGGAAACAAGTAAACCAAGAGCATCCCCACCGAGGCCTTCCATCCTTTAAGACAAAAAGACACAGATGCTGTGTGGCAAGGCACACAGCAGGAATGCTGGGCTTTGTGCCTCCAAAGCTGCCAACATCCTCTGGCCTCAGGGACAGCTTAATTTGTGGGGTTGGGATCAGAGAAAACATGGTAACTACAGCCAGTTTATGTGCTGGTTTTGTAGCATCAAGGCTTATCCTCCAACTGCATAGACTAGAAAGTAGGTTTTTAAACAATAAACTCAATTACTGACCTTTATTATGAAGCTCAGGAGTATAATAGGCTTTGTCAAATGTGTGTAGCATTGTAAGCAGCACTCATTGCACATTTGAGCACTCTTATTTCCTACTAACAAATTGTTCTTAATACCATAATTCCATTTAAATTTATTTTGATAATTTGTAGTAAATTTATTACTATCAATGGACTATTTGCATTGTGATAGATTGTCAGTCACATGAAGTTACCTTTACTTCTCACAAGGGTGACTTTCTAATTTAATGTATTTTACTTTTTTCAGGAACACAGCTGACAGAAAATAGCTGCAGAACTACTTCAGCACCACACAAAACTAGCCTATAGATAACTTCAGCAACAACAGAAATAAACAATTACAATTACTACAATTTATTCCTTGCTTCCTTTTGCAAAGACAAGTCTGCAGTCTTCTGATGCAAGTGCAATGACAATGTCTTTTCTCTCATAGCTGGAACCAACAGAATTAGGAGCTAAATCACAAGTAATCTTGTAATCCTGCTAACTTGATTTCTTAAGGGGAATATTCTCCAGGGAATGATTTTACTTAGTTTGATTATTTTAACTGCTGGCCAACTATATGTATGAGCCTGTAAAAACTGAGGATTGAAATCTGCAAATACAGAACCACTTTCTTTTTGCATAAAGTTCATTTAAATATTTCAAATTAGTTCTAAATAATATATTTAAAGACAATAAGATAGAAAAATATGTACTAAGAAACTAAAACTGAAGTAGAAAGAAATTATGCTTGAAAAGTCACAAAAGGAGTCAATGTTAGACATCATTTAAGAGGAAAAGGAGACTACTATTCCAGTCACATATGTATCATCCTAAAGAGAAAAGGAAATTTGCTTACACTGTACTATACCTAGCAGGATGCCTGTAAATATGTTATTTGTGCCTGTACCAGCATTACTTATCACATGTCTACATTGCTTGGTAAATTATAGTTAATAGTCATCACACAACCAAAAACATGCCACCAGACAATAGGGTACAACGCCAAATAAATTTAAAAATTAGATATTTTTCAGTGTGTACTCCAAAATATAATTGTATCAATAATTATTGCCTCTGTTTATAAAACAATTACAGTACCTGCTTAACTACAGCATTGCATGCAGAAATTCACTGTAACTATTTTATTTCATTCTAATTGACAATATATTCAGGACCCAAACCTGCTAACACATATTCCCAGTTTTAGAATTACACTGCACTTTAGAATTACACTGCACTCTAAAAACTGACATTTACCAACCCCATGTACCATTGCAAAGTTTTGATTTTCAGCAAGACTATGGATACTTTTTGGGACTCAAGGGTTTTGACCTTAGAGGAACCAGAATGGTTTTCTTTTCCTTTTGTCTAAGTGGATATTCATTTCTGAAATAGTATCCAGAGACTACTTAACAAGAGTATCATGAAACAGATTTCACATTGTGGCAACATTACTAATGCTGAAAAAGGACTTCATGATGGGACTTCATTTGTCTTCACCTACACACTTCCTCTCTCCATTCTTTACATGAGCTGCAAATTTCCCTCCTGTCTCAGAAATTAGTGGTGGCAGACACAGTGCCGACCCTTTCTTCTGAGAAAGCACTTCTCTTCTGCCTCCTTCAAATTGCTCTGTGCAAATATCCCAATGATTTAAACATCTTTGCAGTCATAGAAGTACCTATTAAACTGGTGGAGTTAAATAATTTACTTTGCTCTGCTTCCTAATTAAAACAATTACTTAAAATACACATCCCCAACCAATTCTCACTGATACTTATTCCACTTGTTCTAATCATTGCTATGCAGCATCAGTAATAGTCATTTTTAAAAGATTTCCAAGAGATTGCAAGGAAAGAAAACCTTTTTCACTGAACTCCTAAATATATTTCCATACATTCACTCATCATTAGACATAATCTAATCTTTTCTTCCTACAGGGCTTTGTGCACATAGCAAATTTTAGCTAAGCTATCACTACTACAGATGCTGCTTATATCAGCTTAAGAGGGTTTCTGTTAAGCTGATAAATTATGCACTGCCTCCATGGACAAATACAAATGGCATAAATAAGTGTTATAATAGTTATGTTTGGATGGGGCTATTTTCTCTGCTTTCTTAAAGTACTATTCACTGCTGCCGATGGAAAACCAGCAAAACACAATTATTAACCAGTGTTAACAACAGAAAAAATGGCACACTAGGGAAATTGAAGCTGTAATAGATTGTGGAATTCCTGATAATTTCAGGTTTAAAATTTCAGGTGAGGCTGATTCAGGGCTCCCTTTTCACCCCACATTTTCCATGAATGTCACACGTCCACAGTCCAGAGACTGAGTGCCAAGAGTGACAAACTAGGTACATTTTTGGCTGGGCTGAATGCAGTAGGTTTTCCCATACTCCTCTTAAATGTTCTCACACTTCAAAGCTGTAATTCTGATCCACTTGAAACAGTGGCAAAATCTTACACACAAGGAAATTAGTAGAAGGCAGAGTAAAGGTAGGGAAGTATTTTCATTATGAAACAACGTAGTAGGAAAAGGTAGCAAAAAATTTCTATCACTGATCAACAAGACCCAGAGCTAATTCTCTGGAAGCAGGAGTTTGGAAGGAAGCATGCATTTGGGAAATGAGATCATCTAATTCAAGCTGTGCATTTTATGTGGACAAACCTCAAAGATGAATGTTCCCAGCAATTTTCCATCTCATAACAAATGAATAGGTATTAAGGTGTTTTTTTCCATCCTTGCAGGACTTCAGTACCTTTTTCTTTTGCAAATGTCTGTGAAAATAATCTTTTCATATTTTAAGGGAACAGAAGTTTATGATGATTGTTTTGCACATAGATTACTTTAAAAGACTTTTTCAATGGGTTTTCAGTATATTTCAGTTTCCTAGGATAATCTTGCGAAATTGCCTTGGACTTTTTTTTATTTTATTTCCTTCTTTTTACTAAAGCTCCCAATGGCAATTGCTACTAAATCGAAAAGTAAGCATATGAATAAAATTTTTTGTTATGTTGTTTGGTTAGGAAGAGGCAATAACCTTTAAATCAGTATTTGTTGTTCTGTTTAAAATAACTTCACATTTTGAAAAGCTTTTCTTTCCAATAGTAATTTAATAAAGGTCTGATATTAACATATTTCTTAAAATGAAAATGGAGAGCACAATCATCTTGGAACAGGCTGCCCAGATAAGTTGTGGCTGCTCCACCCGTGGAAGTGTTCAAGGCTAGGCTTGGTGGGGCCTTGGGCAACGGGATCTAGTGGGTGATATCCCTGCCCATAGCAGGGAGACTGGAACTAGATAATCTTCAAGATACCTTTCAACCCAAACAATTCTATGATTCTATTATTAAAGACAGTAGAAAGAGTTTTTCATTTCTCTGAGGAGCATTCACCTTATTTGATCCCAGCCCACCACAGCTTGTTTTTTCTGCACTTCCCAGCAGTAAAGTTGTCACAATTCTGATTCTCCATATGATACAAAAGTAAAGTTTTAAGCAGCTTAAGAACACCCTTAGGAACCATCCCAGTCACGAGGCCAAGACAGGCAAACAAACAGAAACAGGAGGTGAAGGGATGCAGGCAGTACTCAAATATCCACTTTGGTTTTCTGTAAAGCATCACTCATTAATCACTTAAATATGTCAATACTTGGAAATGACTGTGTGTCCAATCTTATGGCTCTAGTCAATCTCTTCTACTCATGACTCTAAAAATCATGAACATAAAATATCCACTCCCAAAAGATTATGAACATTTGAATGCAAATCAGTCACTATGACAAAATGGCAAATGCAAGAGTCTGGTGGTATAACTTGAAACAAACTATTCATTTGGGAATAGAGGTTTATTAATTTTTAATCTCAAAATTGTGCCTTGAAAAGTGAAACTGTGAACATGGCAAGTCCCTGCTCTAATCTGCCCATCTGAGAGGGCACAGGAGAGGGAATGATCCAGCTTTTGTCCTCGATCAAATGACAGCAAGCCTTTCATCAACGCATTTCACCAAGAGTGGAAACTCATCAAGGCAGTGAGATTGTAGTTTTAACACTGAAGGCTTGGTTTGCAAGTAACAAGAGGCTCATTTGACACAAAGAAATCAGCAATGATTCTACCATTAAATCACACTTTAGGAAATGCAAGAAAAGAGAGATGAAGAAATGGATAGAACAAGAAAGTAGAAACCTGTCATCAACCCAGTATGGGAGAAACTGAAGTTAAAAACAAGGTCTATAAAATTCAAGGCTTGGGAGATGGGAATCCTGGATTCTCCAAAATGGTTAATTTACTCTCGAAAATCTCTCAAAAATAGAAATTCCAAAATCCTTTTATTTACCTATAATGCAATATTAATGTGCTCCAAAGGCACCAGATAATCCAAATGTTATACCTTGTGGCTTTTGCTTCTTGTCAAACCAAGTAGCAGAGCTTTCTATTTCATTTTGTGCTTCAGGTTGGTAATCTCCAGTACTGAAGCAGATAAACCAATCAACTAATTTCACATGCAGCATTGAGAAGCCATCAGATGTTAACTCATTACTCAACAGGAAAAGATCAAAACTATTGACAGATTAAACTCTTCTGTTATTAATCCCCTGAGTCATCCAATTCTCACTGTATTGCTCCTCATTTTTTGCTGTCTGCCTCTCTATAACAAGCAATACTGTTGCAGGTAGCCCCTGTGACTCATTCCTTGGGCTCACCCACCTGTGATTTGCGAAAATGATGAGCAATTATAACTCTGCTTTCCTCTGGAGTCTCTCACTACATCTGTCCAGGCTACTGAGACTGCTTTTAAATTGGAGTTTTTTATGTTCAAACACATAAATTCTTTATTTTTTTACTAAGCATACTGCTACTGGTAATTAATCATTATATTAATAAATTTGCTTATCAAAATGCAATATCTTGTTATTTTCCTTATTTCCCAGGTAAAAGAGAAATAAGCATTTTCTGAGATCAGGAAAAACATTTAACAAAAAATTGATATGACGGCAATAATCTTTCTAAAAATGGGAAAAAACAATGTTTATATGGAAGAGATACTGTATCAGCTTCACCTAGAGGAATGAGAAAAAAACTAAAGACTTCACATGGATCATATTTTTCAGTGAAAGGTAAATGAATGTTTTCATTTTCTCTTTAACACAGAAGATGTTGAAAACACACCTTTCTAGTGATCTCCTATTTTTGCTGGTTCAAGCTGTGACTGCATTCCAAGATCATTGAGCCATGCCTCAGAAACACTCAGTAATAACAAGTACGAACATGTTTTCCTTGAAAAGCTTTTATTCTTTCTCTGTGTGTACTCTTTAACTGAACTTATATTTCTCATAGGTCTCCTTGCTCCTTCAATAAAAATTCTCAGGTCCCACACTCAAGCTTACACACCACTCAGCTGGCACATCCTCCACAGGTTTTATCACCAAGCTCACCCAAGTATTGCACACTTTCAAGTCCTATGAAGAATCACAGTGATATTCCATAATGACCACAAGACCACTACATCATCTTAATGAAATATTCATGTTCTGATTAGCTTATGAAGCTTTCAGCACTAGGACTGGGTAAACCACCCGCACCACCTCGAAAAGACTTCCAAAACAAACCCTCAACTATTGCTTTGTTAATAAACTCTGATTCCTTCTGCTTCAATGTGAACAGCAAAGCTTTGGCATTTTCTTGTATCCCTCCTTAGCAAAAATAAAAATTATATTTTAGAGCTCCTTATAATCTCTATGATTCATATGTCAGACTACCTAAATGCATCATTTCAAGCAATTTTTTTTATCCATTTCCAGGTCTAAAGGAAAACCATGGACCAGGAAAATCACCTCCTCTTTTTCTTAATACTCTAATCCATGTTAATAAAGAATGCACATGACAACCTTCATGCAATCAATATTGACCAGCAAGGTGTCTATATACACTATCTTATTCATGCCTCCAAAACATTTCAAAAGCACGACACAACAGTAAGTCCTTCTTTAGTTCATCAAAATGCGTAATCGCATAAAAAGGAGCAAAATCTCCTGCCTACTTTTTCCCTTAGAGCTTTAAAAGTTTCAAATTTTTATTTCCTTTCTATAAGTGTACGGAATATATGCAACATAAAGCAAAATGATTCCTCATCTTTTCAAAACTTCACAAAGTGGAATAAAATTTTAATTTAGGATTATATTTTTCTGAAGAACAAAAACCTGTATAGTGTATAGGGAAATATCCGTATTTCAAATGTTTCTCTCTGTTAATATTTTACTTGTGAAAACATTTCAGGAATGACTCAGTAAATGAGATAGTAGGATTACATCATCCTATTTATTAAAATCACAACATTCCGTGAAATTCAAAAACCATTCCTCAGGCTGATTTTGCTAATGCCGCCATCTTTAGAGATGGTCAGTAATTCAGTAATAAAAAGTGACTGCTCTTTCAACTAGTTTCTCACTTGCTATTTTTAGAAGCAATACTATGAAATAGAAGTACATTAAAAATATATATAGTGAAACAATTACAACTATATCACATAAAACCCTTTACCTACATACAGCTTATGGACATCCTTATCTTTTGCATGTTGTTTAAAGGACTTGTAGAGTCTTTCCTAAGTGCTTGCAGGAACATGATTTCACTGTGGTAGAGTTATCTATTTTGCTTCTCCCCATTAAAAAAAATACCAACAGCTGCAAAGCTCCAGTATTTATGGGGCATAATCCAGGATAGATAGTGTGTACAAGACATCTTTAATGCACAGACACACACAACACGCAAACATACAAAAACATAT
Source organism: Peucedramus taeniatus (assembly GCA_013400575.1). Taxonomy (NCBI): domain Eukaryota; kingdom Metazoa; phylum Chordata; class Aves; order Passeriformes; family Fringillidae; genus Peucedramus; species Peucedramus taeniatus. Next base: position 6,028 of record WBNO01026481.1, on the reverse strand, counting down.
GAGCATATAAGTATATATATTTTAACTTAAGAGCAACTACTTTGATGCTTTTGAGGGTATTAACAGTACTATAAGTTTTTGTTAACTAAATTTGCATTATTGCCATCATGACCCTTAGACAATATTCCCATGTTTCCTAGCAATCAACAGTTTTGAGTTAAGCTGATACTTGTTTGCTACATATACAAACTCCTAGCACATTGAATGAAATTAGTGACTTAGGACATGGATTTGAAGCTTTCAAATTGCACTCAGGATAGAGATCTGACAGGAAAGTAGATTAATTGAACTAAAATGACAGTTATGCTGTTCTAGTGGGAGTTTCAGTCAAGTGTAGCAAAAATTACTGGTACTCCCTGGTATTTGAGAGAGAAAATCAGAAAAGAGGGAAAAAATTACCTGTCCTATGATTTTTATTTCCCTCTGAAGCTAATAAAGTTAACACATAGATAGAAAAGTTGGTACATCAGTAACTACTATGTATAACTGTTTTTATACATTCTAACTCAACCTTTAAAAGTATGATATCTATTCCAGTTAAAAAAAAATTTTTGGTCGGTCTATTTTGAAATCCATAATACACAAGTTAAGGCAGAGATTAACAACTAATATTAATTCTTCAATAAGATGCCATGATTCACTAACTCATGGCAAATGAAGGTCCAGAGGCTATTTTTTGTACAAGTTTCTAAAATCTAAAATCTATTTTCTAAAAGCAGGAAACAATTTTGTTCACTCTTAGGACTCTATCCTTCTTTATTACAGGATTATTCACTAGGAAAACATTCCAAAGGTTGAAAATTAAAATATAGAATTCTTCCTGGTGTTCTGGATAGTAGAAAATTGTATAATGCTTTCTGTATAAGGATGCACTCTTACAGATTATGGAAAAATTAGGTTAAACAATGGCATCCATTTCAAAGGAACTCAATACTCACTGGAGTATATAGCCACATACATAAATGCATACATTGTCATAAAATTATGTAAATAACAAAGTAATTATATCCTAATTAATTAATAAATAGACAAATTTTTGTGCCTATGACTGTACTGACCTGGACCAGCTATAGAGTTCACAGCTGTCTTGCAAATCATCACAGAGATCTCAGCCTTAGTTTCACAAGCACAGGCACCGAGCTACAGAAGCAGATCATGAACCTTGTAATAAATGTCACAGCCCCTGATCAGCACCAATTGCAGAGTGTGGTGATGATTTTTCTTTTGTTCTGCTGCTATGAAATTTCTTATCTTCATGTACTGGCCAAAACACTAAACTCATACTTGCTATGGGAGCTGGCTAAAAACCAGAACTGACCTGCCATAAAAATATTGCCAGTTTGAGATAATTAACTTTTTTGTAGTAAATTAACTATTCCCTTCACCTAATTTTCAGGACAAAAACATCTCTGTGTAAACCCACTTCAATCCGAGAGAAATATCAAATACTTCTATAATTAAACTACTCAACGGATAAATAATGTCTTCTCCAGACCAATTGACTGTGAATTTTCAACAGTACTTATTTAAAAGTGTTTCCCACTAGAGCATCCCCTTACATAAAACTTTAAAATAGTATGAAATTCACTTTGACTCTTACCAGAAAAGACACTGGGAATCTTGGAAAGAAAACTTTTCACTGTACGAATAGGAATCCCATTTTTCTCATCTTGCATGCGGGCTATGACATCTTCCATCTGAATAGAGAAATATAAAAAAAATTTAAAAAAAAAAATAAAAATCTGGAATTATTTCCTAAAATAAATCTTCAACAAATCCTAGATCAGTCTCTCAGAATGAGAGGTCCCTTCTTTCTATTTCTTTCTTTATTTTCTATAATTTTATTGAACAGGCTATTATTACAAGTAATTTATTCATGACATACAGTAAAAAATATATGCATTCAAGGACTCTTGAGAAAGAAGCAGAAATGCAGAAGAACATAGTTGAAGTTAGATTTAGTTTAAGTACTTAAAAGAATTTGTCAAAAACCATTGTTAGATATTAAACCTCATGTTTTAATTGCTTTAATGGTATTGTACCACTTAAAAGCCAAACAGGCACATGCAGGCTTTTAGGGGACTGATAGAGTTCTCAGACAGAATTTTCAAAACAAAGTAGAGTTTTTAAGTTCAAAGCTAAAATTCCTTCTTTTATTTTGAGAAGGAAGAAAGAAGCAGAACATGTTGTAATTCCTGGAGACAGCAGAGACAGAAACCTAAGATTTCTTTGTAGGTAATAATGAAGTAGGTATAAAAATATTTTAAATCAATTTTCTGATTTTCTTATGTATATGTTTTTACATTAGGTCTGCTTTCCAATTCAATTTTTAGGCTAATTTGGACCATACATTTTATAAATTGTGCCTAATTCAAAGGTTCGCTTTCCTATGAACTATGACCGGAAAACCCTTTCACCGGAAAACCAGGAATATTTGAGTCACTGGCTTACACTGCCAGTTTTTCTTTTTCCCATTTCATAATTGAAGTTTACAGATTTGATAATTTCCACCTTGCTTTCTTTCTTTGAATATCTAACTTCTCAAAATGTTCAATGAAACTATGATGAAATTAATTACAACTATTCTTTATTTTTTTCTTAAATCACCAAGATGCTCCATGAGAACAACTCTGTGTCACAAGGTATTTTACACTCTTATTATTCAAAGTTTAAAAAATTTTTGTATGTCACTTCTGTACCCCTAATAGATTCCCAAAAACTTAATTAAAAGTTTGTGGCTGGGCTGTGTTGTGGAGGCAGAATAACAGACAAAATTCTGTCCTGCCCCTTTTCCCCCTAAAGTCAGATGTCCCACATTAGCAAATAGCAAACCAGCATTTGGGTGCAGCTGTGAATTAATTGGCCCAATAAGGGAGTTATATAGAGCCAGGAAAGGGAACAGCATTTGGTGTCACCAGGGGTGTACTTGGGAAAAAGAACAAATATCCATACCAAAAAAAAAAAAGAAAAAAGGAAACAAAATCATTTTGCTTGATTGGTCATGAAAAAGCTATTTATTCATAGAGTGTCTGGATATGCCCATGTTCCATGTATTTATAGATCACATATTAACAACCTAAGGAACCCAAATCCAGTGTCATTGTCCAAACCAAAAAGTAACAACAAGAAGTCAATATTGTTAGCAAGATGTGAAAAACTCCATCTATTTTTCAGAATTAAGCTATGTGCAAAATGTAACAGAAGAACCAATATTCACCTGAAATGGAATTTAATTATTTAAATATAAAAGGTTATTAATAGAAAATTGTCAAGCATATCTATGCTTGTCCACCATTGTCTGTGAAAGGAATCTGTCCCCACATTTTTTATCCACTTAGTAACTGAAGGTTTGTATCAACTCCTTCCAAATTCAGTTGGTAAACTGTCTTATTTTGCCCTTAAGTGAATAAGAAATCACTCAAATTCAAGTAAATATTTTTGCTGATCATATTTGGTGATAAATTCCATATATGCAGAGCAAGCTTGTGAGAACACTGCTAGAACCATGGAGTGAATAACCTACATTACACTAGGACAGAGTACAGAAGACAATTTGTACATAAAGCAACATGCAATAGGTATATTTCCAATAAAATAAAGATTGCTACAAACACAGGCCACACTTCTCAAACACAGTATTACAGGTGGAGAGATGCAGTTACTGCTTGCCCAAGAACACAAGTGCAAATGTTAAATGTCCAGTGCTGTCAGCAGCCAGTCTTTTGAGAGTACATGGAACAAGTTCTTAACTGATATTTACATATGCTTTCCTAAACCTTCTTCATGGACAGGATTGAATCTAAACAGCATAAAGTCTAACTCTGAGAGACACTGAAGCTCTGGGAGAGTCCTCTGGTTTTGATTAGCAAAGTGAACTCTAGGGTGCCTGCACTGCAAAATTACACCTTCTCCTTTATATCAAGCTCATATTAATGTTCTGTGTTGGGCATGAATTCTGTCAGTGCAAAAGGCAGCTCACACTGCAGACAGCATTACTGGGAACTGCCTGGATAACTCAGTGAGCAAAGATTACCTCCTAAGTGAACAGGAATGTTCTGAACACACAACACAACAGCAGTCCACCTAATTAGATACAGCTGACCTCTTGCATGGAAATCTAAGTTACTTGTGGTTTCTGGTTATCTTAAATCTTAAACATAAGAACTCTAGAAAATGAAGATAAATTTAAAAGAAAAAAAGTTTATATTAAAGATTCAAACCTATCCAATCCGATATATGCAGGAGCACAGGTTAACTTTCAAAATATGCAGTTGCTGTTTCTGTTACAGCTGCTTTAAATTCAGCAAATATATAACCTCTTCCACTGAAAACCATCAAACTTAATTATATTTGGGAAGCAGCAGTCAAGGCACTCCTGTGTCATTCATCAACAATGACCTAAGACAATGAAAAGGGCAGAATAGTTTAATTAGAATGATGAAAGAAAATCTTAATCTAATTTTGCTCAAGAAGCCTAATCTGGGAAACACATGCTGCTGCCTGATATAATAATTTTCCTTCCTGATGTATTATTGTTTGTTTCTGAGTCACCTGACCCAATTGTCAAAAATAAAATAGAAGCTTCCTCATTTCACCTCGGAATTAGACTTTTTTTCTATTCATATGCTCTTACCTGGTTAAACCTGTCTGGCCCTCATCTTGCAGGGGTCCTTTTCAATCCTAAACATTCTCAAGTAACTCAAACAAACCCACAAATAATTTGCTTCCTGATCACTCTGCAAATGAAAGTCAATATGCTTAAGAGGAGGAAGTTGTATGAGCATATATTTTAGTTTTTCAGTCATCATTATACATCATTAACTGGGAATGTATAGCTAAAATGACATTTCAGTGCAGCACAGATCCTACAGAAAGCTTTCTAAATAAGCGTCTTCTTTAACAAATGTGTCATTTTTTTTACCAGTGAGGTAATTCTAACCCTAACAAAAACTCACTAAACTTCTGATGTGCAGACAACTCAGAACAAACTTACAATATTAATATTTAAAACTTCACTTGTCTCCTTGTGAAGATAATTTGCAGCCTTCATCTTGACATGTAAAGACTCTGTGAAATCTATTTCAAAGCCTGACTCTATGACAACAGTGACAATGCATCTTCTCTAAAGCAAAAAGAAGGCAGATAACAATATCCTGTAATAGAAGGGCTACAGGACACAGGAGATATTGAACAATGACAACTGAGTTTGCGCTGAACACACTGAGGGGCTAGGCATGCAGGCACACCCAACTTACCCCAGGAGCAGATTCAGTGGAGGTTTTGACAACACACCAGTATCCTTCAGCTACTTACAGCTAGGTGAAAGGAACACAGCTCCTAAGAGCAGAATTTTTATGGTTCCTTAGTGCCACCGTGCCATGTGGTTTGGGGGGGGGGAAACCCTGAAACCCTTGAACTTCCAAATCTAAATAAGAATTTCATTGCTGCTTATCTCCACATCTTGCAAAAATTATCAACTTGAACCATAATTCAGCATCACTGCATCTTAAGAACTGGTTTTGGTTTTCTTTTTTTCATTAATTCAAACACAACAAAAGTGTAAAACAAAATGGTTTTTAATGAGTTTTTTTCTTCTATTAAAATTGAGCCTAAATCAACTCCAAACAAAGATGATCACTAGATACAAGGATACTATAGAAAAGAATTCATCTGGAAATAAGCTAGTTCAAGAGATACATTTGAAGAATGTATTGAATTTATCAAGAGATAAATTTGAAGCCTTGGCCTACTTAGACATACACAAGCGTCTTAATTTGATTTCTGTCCCTTAAAAAGACATAAATTCTGTGCCAGAGAATTAAGACTATACTCAGGAATACCAAAATGAAACAAGCATAATTTTGTACTCAGTTATCAGACATCAGAATAGGGATTGCTCTTACATTGGGTGTACTGGGGTCCACCCACACTACAGCTTTCTTCATTTTGCTAAAATATTTTTTCTCCTTTTACACAAATACAGGGGTGGAATAACCCAGTGGAACTAGTTATAAACCTGATCCAAACT
>WBNO01026478.1:15029-151201 GCA_013400575.1 Peucedramus taeniatus | reverse complement strand
AACGCGCGCACGTGACCGCGCCGCCCGCCGGCCCCGGGGCGGGGCGGCAGCGCCCGGAGCCGCCATCCCTCTCAAGGGAGAGGAGGGCGGGAAGGCTTCCCAACCTCTGTGGGCAGCCCCGCCCAGCTGAAGTCAACAGCTGCCATATTGAGAAAGGGCAAGGCAAGCTGGTGAGGCGCGTGTCGCCATGCTGGAGTTGGGCACTGAGCAGTCAGTGAAGCTATTGCGGGGCTGTCCTGCGTGTGGGAAAGCCGCACGGCTGCGAGGCGAGGCGGGGTTTGTGTGGGAGCGCGGCAGGAACGGAGTTCGGTGCAGCGTGGGCAGCCGCGCCTAGGGGCCCAGTCAACCCGACCGTCTTTTCCGGGGTCTTTGACTCTCCTTTTTGGGGCCTCTAGCAAGGCACGATATTTCTCCCGGGCGAAGAACGGCGTTTCCTAGTGTGTCTTTCATTTGCAGGCCCTCCCAGCACCTCGCAGCCAGTTTCCTGGTTTTGCGCCGCTCTCAGGCTGCCACCCATGCCCTGAAGAGTCGGCAGGAGCGGCGCTTTGAAGGAGCACATTCCAGCGCGCCGTGAGAAGGATCCTGGGTCGCCGCAGGGCCAGATGCTGGGAGCGGCCCCAGGCCCGCACGGGCCCTGCCCGCAGAGGTTGCTGGCAGCGCCGCGCCCTTCCCGGGCAATCCCAGTTGGCCCCAGTTAGATCCGCAGCTGTGTCAGCAGGACCCCGGAGAGAGATGTTGAAAGTGGGGTTAAATTATGACGGGCTGAATCAGCCTGTTTATACCTTCAGGAGTGCGCTGTAGAGCAGCCGCATCAAAACGAGAGCAGCCGAGGTGCTGCTGAGCCGCACGCCAAAAATTTCCGGGATGTAAAATTTCCAGGATTCCCAGGGTGTTCCAGCTCATACAAGAATGCGGCTCGGAGGAAAAGTAGCCCGGAGGTCGACGATCAGCTTGATTATGATATAAAAATTCGTAATGGGAAACCGTCTTATCTGTTGACCTCAGTATTTCATAGAGATACTTCATGTGCCTAAAGCAGGAATGAGCCATGAGGAGATGCAGTGGCTAAAGTCCTGCCTTGTGCAAGAGCTGTGGGAAAAGCCCCGATTTTGCACGTTTCTAACCATAAAGAATGCTGTTACTCCAGCCTCGGTCACTCTTCATTGTCACTGTGTCTCTGCCACTGTCATTGAGGGATCTAATGGCTCAGTGATGACATTACCTGACTGACATTTCCTGTTTATTTCTTTTTAAATAACAATAGCAAGCACTCACAAAACATTTTGCACTTTACAGCAATATCGAGTATTAACTAATGAGCCTGCTCACACCTAAATGAGCTATATGATATCATTATTACATGCAGACAGTCAGAGTGACTTCCTCAGGTATTGTGAGTCAGTGCCAGAGGTAACATTATGCTCCTGGTCCTATTTCACATTCATTCCAGCAGACATCAGAGCTTTGCACACCTGGAAGGTTTGCAAAACTATTATGAATTATTAATTGATTCATTTTGATAGTTTCATTGATTAATGCATCAATTTATTTCATGTAAAAGGCTGTGAAATTCAGTCTCTTATTCACTCAGGAGATCCTAAAATTGTAAGTTTTCAAAACTTGTATTTGCAATCCTGTGATATACTGAGTGCCTGCCCTTTTCAGTTGATACAGAAAACATTCTCATAATCTGTTTTGGTGGAAGGAAAAGGATATTTTGGTATGACTGTCAGCTTTCATTCTGCATCTTGACCTTGTGTTGAACCACTTTTTTCTTTACATTGGAAGGAATGAGAAGGAGGTGTCTTTACAAACTATGGGCCTGATGGTAGATGAGGCCAGATATGGAGAGGTGAAAGAAGCAGTGGGGAGAACCATAAATTCCATAGGAATTCGACTAATTGACACAGACTGTTACTCATTCAAGACTGTCCTATGTGTCTGGATTTAGAGAACAAGAGCAGAGACAAAAGGAAAAAGAAAATCAAGGGGGGTATACACTAGAAGGGAATGTTACGCGTTTCGGGAAGTCTGTACCTCTCAAGCCCCTCAGCCAGTGGAGAAAGAGAGAGGGAAATGTGGCCAGGAAATTAGGATAAAAAGGAGGCTGCATCCCCTAAAAATTTTGAAAGACCCCAGGAGAATGTCCCATGACCTCTCTCTTTATTTAAATAAAGTTATAGGACTCCTCTGTCTCCTTTTTGGACATAATCCTCTGATGTTTGTGGATTAATTTTCCTGACAACACCTTTGTTCATGGATCCTTTGTAAACTCAAATTTAACAAATAAACTTGTTGAGGTCTTACTCATTGCTTCTTTCCTAGATAAGATAGTTTTTCACTATTATGCTTTTCTGTTTCAGGGTTGGGGGTTTTTTCCTCAGCAAACACTAATAGCACCTGTTGTTCTAGGATGACTGTTCTGAGATCTGGGCATACACAGTATCAGTGAGATCTGACACTGTGTATGTCCAGATCTCACAAAAAGTCTGGAAAACTGTGCTGCTTACATCAGAAATTAAATTTTTGCATATGGACACAATTTAGAATTTATTTTAACATACAGCTTTGCTTCCGGAATGCATAAAAGGCATCATCTCCTCTCTTGCTTCCTTTGATCTTTCAATTCTGCTGTCATCACAGGAAAGAACTGTAGAAATGTTTCAACCATGTTTCTCTGTTTCTAATAATGGTAAGAACTGTTTTTTCTTCAGCAAAGTACAGGAATGCTCAACAAAACACCAGAACCAACATACTGGACACTTAGTAGGTACCATGTTAGGAAAAAGCACGTGGAAAGTGATGAAACAGGTCTTCATCTCATGACTTTTCTGTCAGTGAAAATGACGGTGTGACTGAAATTTATTTTAGAAATTTGTCTAAGCAAGTGATCTTCCCTTCACCAAACAGGAAGGGGCTGTTATAACAGTTTGAGAATGACCACAAGTATTGGATAGTTTAGGCTTCATGTAACAATCAGATCAGTAAAAAACTCTGGATGAAAAAGTCACCTGACTGAAAAAAAGGGAACCAAATCTCTGTATACAGTGGTTAAATATTATAGAGCTGCCTGGTATTCTCAAGGAAGTCAGTATGCCCCTAATTTAGAACTTTTCAATTTGTTCTCTTTCATTTCTCCTTAGCATCTGAATCATCAAACTGGACAGTTTTGGTGTTACCCAACAGATGGACATTTCAAGTGAAATTGTACCCACTTTCTTAAAGCAGAATTGTATTGTTCCAAACAGAATTTAAGAAAAAATACACACACTAAATTATCCTGATCACAGAGGGAGAAGAGAACTATGCTCAAGTAACAACTTTCCACTGGTCTAAATGAATAGAATTATCTGTTAAAAGAATCACTCCTCTGAAAACTGCATCCCACCTCAGAGTCAGTTTATAAGAAAATATGTAAATACGTAACCTGTCACAGTGCATGAAATGCTGTTATCCTTTGTTAACTAAAATATTCATGAACCTCTCATAAATTCTGAAAATACTTAATTCTTTGTCCACAAATTCCTAAAGTCATTGTAAAACATTTTTGAGCTCTTCTCAGGTGGATTCTTATTTGATTCTGTAATCAGTTTGTAGGGAAAAGCAGGTGAGGTCCTTCAGTCAACAAAAAACATACACATTTTGAACTTATAAAAGTAAACACAAATAAAACACAGCATTTTATTTCTGTGGATTGGTTCCTCTGCAGAACATAATGTCTCCTAGATAAAGGGTGTATAATATGCCACGCTCATATAATTAGGCAATATTTTAAATTAAACTTTTATAAAGTCTCTAAAAGTATTCCTATATCTACTGAGGTTGCTTCCATCCTTTGTTCATCGTCTTTTTTCTCATGGGTAAGCTTAGATTAAGAAGGAATTGGAGACAGAAAAAAAAAGGAAGCAAAACCAAGAGATGTGTGAGCTGCTGCCTGTTTATCTAAGAGCAGCTTCCTGTCTCTGTATCTGATCAAGCAGAAGCAGACACTTTTCTTAGAAGCAGATACGTGTCACAGTGCCAATGGCATAACGGGAACCACTGCACGGGTACACGTGGAGACCAAGGTAAGTGCTCAGGAGCCAGGGACAGGTTTCAACAGTCTGGGACAGGCTTCAGCCTAGCTCTCCCTAATGGGATGCTGATGTCACATGTCTGAAGGAAGGGACACAAAAGGGGCTGGAAAAGATTGCTTTGGGAGAAGGATTTTTTCAATCCCAGCACAACCAAAACATGAGACTAAGGCAAAAGGCATCAAAACATTGAATTAGGAAAGATGCGCCTAGGATTAGGAAAGAAAACTTGATTCATTGTTTGCTGTAATGGCATTGTCATGGTCAAAATACTGTTGATTACAAAAGGGGAGAAGGATGGAGAAGAACTGTATTTGGGGGTGAATTTTCAACATTCTGAGCTGTCCCATCAGTGCAAAATGTGCCTCAGGCCTCACAGAGATTCTGGTAAGTCTTCTATTAGTGTTCTCCAGTATTTTCCCACACTGTTAAGATACCCAGTGCTATTTATATGAATATGCAAAATACTTAAAACTTAGCAGAAAAACAAGCTCTGGTAAAAGTACCTTCTTTGAATGCTGTGTATTACGTATGTGAAAATACATTGTACATCTTTCTGTATGCATAGAGGAAAACATGATGCACTTAATGACAGCAAAATAATAATTGCCTGAATGGCCTACATTATAAAAAACCTGTGGGTTTTTTTTTCCTATTTGCTCACATTGAGTGAATGTTTTTGCTCAGTGAAACAGTCTGTAAAGTATATCTTAAAAAGGCTGAGCTCTTTTAGACCTGTTTGAATCTCTACAGAATCTCATGGAGAGCTGTGGGTGAAATTTGACGTTGCATGAGGAAAATTGCTGTTAATTTTAAGCAAAAGAGGCCATGTTTCTGAAAGGCGTATTTCAACTCTTCTTAAGCATGAAGTTTTTCAGAATTGAGTTTTAAGACGTGCTCATTAGGTAAAAGGAATTAGCTATGGAATATCCCCTGTACTTTAAGAACTCAACTTGGCAGTAGAACTTACTTTGAGAACACACAGCAACCTACTTTGTTGAAATTGCTTAAAGAGAAAAAGGAAAACAATCTAGCTTTCCACCTTATGATTGATATACAGTATCACCAGTACAGCAGCTACTGAACTAGCTTGCACAGCATTGTTCCTTTCTTCCCTTACAAAGTTTTTTACAGATAGGAGTATGGAACATCGTATTGTATTTATTCTCATGAAAGTTTAACTTTGTACTTGGCGACTTCCAAAATGTCATAAATGGAGAGACCACATAAAGCTCTCTGTGAACCTGAAGAAGATGCTGTAGAATTGTATTGGTACAAATACAGTATATAATTACTACTTTTCTCTAAAAAATCTCACAGGTTTCCTTTACAGGTTTGTTTACATCCAGTACTTGAAGCATAATGTTTTTGCTAGTCCATTTCTCTAAATTTTATGTCTTACTGTCTCTTCAGAATTCCTGTATAGTAGGTTTTCTGCAGCAAAATGACAGAGGAAGGAACTATGGTAATAATTGAATAATGTGTCTAAAAGAAAAAATTACTGTTAAGAATTTTTATATTTTTTATTTGAAACACCTGATATGAAAGCAAGTCTATAAAATAAGTCACAAGTTTATGTAATTAGTCACAATAGTTTTGGACCATAAAAGTCAAACCATTAGACCATAGCATTAAAACAAAATTCCTTGATGGTTAAAAAAAATATATCATTGGGGAAAATAATCAAATATTGTTTTTTTAGGATAGCTGTAAGCCAATACCATCCTCCTAGGCAAAACCAGCAGGTGTGCTCAGTAGCAGAGAGAAAATCTGGGAATGCTTCAGATCCTGCATTCAGGTAAGAAAAATTATCTTGCATTACAAAGTCCCAGTTATGAGAAAAACAACTCAGCAAGAAAGAGTGATATGGACTACTTCCTCTGAAATAAGGCCCCAAGCAATTTGAGTGAAATGTGTTGTAATCAGGGCAAAGTGGTGCTTTCTGCTTTTATATTTCGGTGCAAGAAACTGCAGCATGTGTTGTGGTAAGCTTCATTTGCTGGCTCTTTGACACACTTAAGTATAGGTCATCAATACGTGCCAGAATGACACACTTCTCATTATTACCATCATTGAAAGCATGTCCTCATGCAGGTACCATCAATGTGTCATCAAAGTTTGGACATGGTTTACCCAGGAATGCTACACAGCCTCCAGGGCTGTGCTCACAGGAACTAAGGAACATACTGGTTAAGAAGAAAAGAAAGCAATGGGGTACAGTGACTTGTGAATATGAAGGACAGAAAAAACTTTCTGAGGTGACAGTTTTCATATGGCCTCAGCTCACTAAAAATTTCATTTTTAGTGTCCCAGCCTGCCACACTTTCAGATATTAGTTCCTTAAAGCAGATGGCAGAAGAGCAAAGCAAAGTCTTGCCCCAAAGAACACGTGGTTTATTCAGATAAGAGCGTTATAAAGACAAGTGTTTTATCTTATCATCAGTAAGATCAACAGAGCAAAATTCTTAGAAACAATGAGCTAAAATGAAAAAGCAGAAAAAAACCCCAAGTGGTATGAGGAAATTGGCGTGTTGGTATAAGAGTAGAAACAAAAGAAGCTGTTGTGGGTAATAAGAGAGAAATTGGGAGCTTACAAGGATGGTGAGTCTATAATACAACAAGTTAACAAAAGAGAGATTATGGGGGAGGGAGAAGGAATTCCAATTCCTCAGTCATGAGACCAGGAAACGCTGCCTCATACACTTGCTGCATTACACACATGCTTCTGAAAGGGCATGTTTCCCTCTTAGACATGAAGTGACCTGTCACAGGAAAAGAGATGCTAAAGTGTGATTTGGAGAAGAGGTAGGTATTTTACCTTTGATTCATCTGGTCTGTCTATGTACATTTGATTTCTCTTTGGTGAGAAGTGGGTCACAAAATGCTGGGATTCAATTTCTAGAGCTGGATTTTTATTTTGTGATACTTATCTCTACTCATAAGCTTACAATGCCTTATTTACTGTGTGGCTTTATGAAACCAAGCTGAAATGCAGACATCTTATGTTTGTCTTAAATATAGACACTGCATTTTTTTAAAATTAGTCATCATGTTGATAAGGTTCCTCAATGGACCAAATTGGCAAGTCCTTCTCAAGAATTTTCCTTGGCTTTCAAGCATGTGAATGAGTTTAGCTCTAGCTGATAATTTAGGCAACTTGATCAAATAAGGCAGTGGCCGGTAAAATGGAGTACGTACTTTCTGGGTAGTTTTGTCATTGCTCCTTTTTTATGAAAAATAATGAAAGGGGCTTTTTTGTGGACAAGAGATGCATATAATAACCTCTCAGCACAGACAATAAACCTGTTTTCGGATTTTCTGATAAACCCACAAATACATCAAACCTATAGAAGGCTGAATTTTTCTTACCACATGAGAAAGTGGTAAGAAAAATGTACATTTGCACGCAAGATGTATTGTGTTGGAGTTCTTTCCCATGTGAGAACAGTTGTAGATGTGTTATCTTGCAACCTACTCATTCTTCAGCCTCTTCACCTCCTCTGCTGCAGGCTCAAAGCACAGATCAACTATCACAGCAGTCTCTCAAGCAGTTAGTATATTTGGCAATATAACCAGTCTGCAACCAATATTTTCCATTCTTGTATTTCCTGAACGTAACAATTACTTCTCTAGAGAAGGGAACTGCTGAGTGTCAGAGCTGTGATCCTATCAGTGAGTACCAGCTGTCCCACAGCTATGGTTGTACATCCTTTCTTACCCTTTCTTCACCCTTTCTAAAGGTCAGCTCTTCTACGTGTTCCTAAGGCTCACACACACAACACCTCCTGTCCCACTGTTTTAGTCAGGGCTGCCATTTCACTGATATTTTCATATTGAAGCTGTTGATAACCACAGTCCTGAAGTGACTAAGAAAAGTTTAATTACTAATGGCTTTATAACCTCATGCATCACAGCAGCGATTTTTAGAGGGAAGAAGTGTTAATGAAAAACTGTGCTCAGTCTCCACCTCACATGTTCAAAGGGACACCCAGCAGATTGTCATGTGCATGCAGGAACCCAATAGCCTGGCAAGTTTCACACAAGGGTTTCTGGTACATGCTGGAACAGCATATTTGATGGCAAGTTCATGTGGGATCACATACAAAGGAGGAGAGAGGAAGCAGGGATGTGTGAGGATGCAAACACGACAAGAGTGATTTGCAATAGGGAAAGATACCAGACACACACTTTCCTCTTCTGAGCAGATCCCAACATCCAACAGTACCTGAATCCCTGTATTTCTATCCTTGTCTCTCCATTGCTTTAGGGGGGAGGAGGTTATTTGGAATAAGAAATCTGCCATATTCATATTCCCAAAGCAGTGCTTACCATAATAATAGAAAGTGCACATCTGTTATTTTATTTGTGGTCCGCTTTCTCATCTCCTTTAAGTCTCTCACAAGAGAGACCCAGGACTGCAGGACACCACCCCACTCCTAGAAGAAGTGTCTTAACTACTCATCCTACTTCTGCTGTGGAAGCTTCCATCTAAGTGACCTTGACAACCTTAAATTTTGGGTTCCTCTTTCTATGCATTCCTAACTCCAGGAGCATTAACATCCTCTGATCTCCTAAAACAGTTTCTTTCTTCTAGGGAAAAAAAAAAAAAGACACACACCAAGAATCCCATAAAAACAACAGAAATGTAATAGTCAACATTTTTCCTTTTTGGTAGCAGAAGGCTGGAATCTTGTCAATCAGGTCCTGAAGAACTAACAGATGACAACCCATCAGACTACAACAGGGGGTTTTATTGCACCCAGGCTGGAATTATCTCAAGAATACTACTGGGGTGGACAATGAACAACAGCAGTGAGTGCCATGATGATCACACCCTGGATAAGTATTTGTTTCCATTTGTGTACGGCATTGTGATGATGATCAGTATTCCCATCAACTGCATATCACTCTATGCATCTTGCATTCAGGTGAGGAAAAAGAATGAGTTAGCAGTCTACATCTTTAGCCTGTCCCTGGCTGACCTTTTGTACTCTTTGATTCTGCCCCTGTGGATTGATTATGCCTGGCATGGAGATGACTGGAGACACTCTGCCTTGCTTTGTCGGATTTTTGCCTTCCTTATGTATATGAATTTCTACACCAGCACTGCGTTCCTTGCTTGCATCTCTCTTGACAGGTACCTTGCATTAGTTCACCCCTTGAAGCTCCAGTACTTGCGCACAAGAAGATTTTCATTGATTGTCAGCATAATTGTTTGGCTTCTGGAAAGCATCTTTAATTCAGCCATATTGGTGAACAAAGAAGTATTCAATGATCCTTGCAATTTCACTAATCATACATTATGCTATGATAACTACCCCCTGGAAAGGTGGCAGGCAAACATAAATTTATTCCGGATATGCTCAGGGTACATGGTCCCTTTGATAATCATTGTATTTTGCTACCATAAAATCTACCAAGTAGTGAGGTGTAATCAAGCCACAGTAGATGAAGAAAAGAAAAAAGTGAAGAAACTTATTGTGAACATCACAGTTAGTTTTATTGTTTGCTTCACTCCTTATCATGTTGTACTGCTTATCCGCAGCATCAAAGAACCTTCCACCTCTGACCCACATCTTTTGTTGCTGATGTATAAGGTTTACAGGATCACACAGGCCTTAACAAGTTTGAATTGCATTGCGGATCCCATCCTGTACTGCTTTGTGAGTGAAACTGCACGAACAGAGATAGTGAATTTGCTCAGGTGTTGCTTGTGCCTACGAAAGCGTGGGGAAGACCAAGGGAAAGGACATGCTCCATGCAGTTCTGCTACAAAAAACACTGCACTGATCACCTACAGAAGTTCCTGTGAAACACAGACTGTCAAAATTTCCTGAATGAGCACATGCAAAGGAAAACTGGATAACCTAAAAGGAAAAGAAAGAAAAATTCTTCTCCTAGGAAATTGTGTGCCTAGGAAATGCCCCAAAAGTCAGAGATACCAGTCTAAGCAAAACCAGTAGCTGGAGCCAATAAGAACTTACTGTAGGGTCAATGAAATCAATGGAGTATCAACACATATCTTTAAATCACATGTGGTATATAAATCAATGACAACAGACAAACACACAGTCAAGAAGGATGGCTGTGACATGCTGACAGAATTACTGAGGATCCCCCACAGAACTGTCTCCTGTTGCAGCTTGCTAGCCAGCCTGCTGCAGTGTACCAAGCTGGAGGAAGGCTGAAGTCCTCTTTGTCCTGATTAGCAAAGGACCAGACAGAGGCAGTGTGGTAAATTTCATGTTGTTATTTATGCTGCTATGATGGTTCTTGTGTTTCATTAAAGACTCCAATTCTTCTTTAGCATACCCCTGAGATCACAAACTTAAAATTGTTTACGTCCTGTGTACGAGCACTTACCTGCACTTACCCACACTTTGTTTTCCTTGAAAAATATATATTCTAATCTATAGCTGTATGTCATGCAGTTTCATTACAATACCAGTATTGAGTTTCAGAGAGTTGAAGATTCATTAATTCAAGTGCCTATAAAGAAGCAAATTCTAGCCAGTGTTTTAATTTGGATGAAACTTTTCCTGATATATGCAGGGAAGGAAGAGAGGAATAGAAAGGTGAGGTTTCACATCTCAGCAATGTAAAGGGCCAGCCTTCAGAGCTGCTTATTATGACTGAAATCTGGAGTGTGGTTGCATTTTCAGACTCAGTAGAGTAAGGTTTGCATCCATTTACGTAACTGCGCATGGAGGCCTCAGCTAGAGGTTCCAGGGCTCTCAGTCTGGCAGTTTAAAAAAATTAAACAAGCCAGTCAGCAGTACTGGCACACCAGCAAAGAGCATGAACATACCAATAAACAGTAAGAATGGAAGCAAAAGAACCCACATTTTGAAAAAGTTGGTGTTAGCACAAATCAGAAATGCATCCCATTAATTCAGGGACCTGCTCCTGTGCAGGCAGAAACAGCTGCCTGGCTCTCTGGTTCCTTGTCCCATCCGGGCACCTGACCCTCTGAAAAGAGTTAAAGCATTACATTTTTTTCTCCTCTCATAACCTTTTTACTTTTGTTCAGTTCCCAGCAAAAACTATTTGGTTATGGTGGCTTTTTTTATTTTATAGGGAAAGAATTTTTCTTTCCATAAAAAAAAAAATCACCCCCTAGCAAATTTGTGTGGTGTAAAGATTTGACCAGCATTTTTCAGCACCCTTTTAGGTCTGACATTATGTGTGGAGGATATGCATAAAGTGGTCACAAGCAATAAGATATATCTTGTGAGAGCATCCCTCTGTGTTTAAATAAAAAATTTCTCCATTGCAAAGAGCATTTCCATTGTTTTCATGAGCTGTGTGTGTCTATACTTTCTGTTAATTTCACATTCTGAAATGGGACCTTGCCAGGCTGTGCAAGCTGGGCTTGTTCAGCCTGGAGAAGAGAAGACTTTGGGGGACCTAATGGCAGCTTTGCAATCCTGCAAAGAGGTTATTGAGAAGATGGAGCCAAGCTCTTCACAAGAGCTCATAGCAGGAGTGGTGTGCTTTAAGCCTGGCTGGAAATTAGGGATCTCACAGCCACTTGCTCAATCCCCTTCTGTCCCCCCACAGACAGGTGGAATGGAAAGGAGAGTCAAAATAAAACTTGTAGGTTTAGATAAGAACAGTTTTATAATCAAAAACAAAATAAAAATGTAGTAATGATGGTCAATGATAATAATAATGATAATAATAAGGGAAGAAACAAATGACACACAACACAATTGCTCACCACCCACTGACCAATGCCAGACCCCACTTCCTGAACCCAGATCAGCCACCCTTCTGGGTAACTTCCCCCAGGTTATCTACTGGGCAGGACATTCTACTGTGTGGAGTATCCCTTTGGCCAGTTCAGGTCACCTGTCCCAGCTATGCCTCCTCCCAGTTTCTTTTGCAAACCTCCTGACTGGCAGAGTTTGAGACAAGACAAAAGTCCTTTATTAGGATAAACACTTAACAAAACCAAAACCCATCAGTGTGTTATCAACACCATTCTCAATCTGAACTCAAAACACAGCACTGTAACAGCTACTGAAAGGAACTTAACTCTACCTGAGCTGAAAACAGGACAAGGAGGGTCAAGAAATCATGTGTATAACTTGAAGCAGGAAGGGTCAGAGTTGATAAAAGGAGGAGTTTCTGAGCTGTGAAGAACTGATAAGCAGTGCAGCAGGTTGTACCAAGATGTTCCGTGTGCTCCATCCTCAGTGGTTTCCAATACTCAACAAAGCTTGAGCAACATCTGACTTTGTTACTGACCTTCCCTTTAGCAGAAGGTTGCACTTGAGATTCCCTGAGCTCCCTTCAAACCACAATTGTCCTGTGAGCCTGTGGGTAGTCACTATTCTGGCTGTTGCTTTCCTCTCTGGAAAATTACATTACCTTCTTTTATTTTGTGTTTCCATTTAATGAATTTTGTTTTGATGTGGGTTTGTGTTTCTGATTTGAGTTTTTCTTTTTTCTGTAGTTCCTTCTTATATATTATGAAGGAGGAATTATGCAAACAGTAGTGAAAGTTACTTCATCATTATTTTTTTCCACTGCTGACTTATGCATTTTGCAACAGAATGTGAAATTTCACTGTAGCATTGAAATGAAAGCAGAACCAAACTTCACTGTAACTTCATGGAAAAAAGAACTTAGTGGTTCATTTTTAAGTCTTTCACATCCCATAAAGGTTGGAAAGTTAATTCTATTTGGGCTTTTAATTTAAAGAATTTAAGAATTAATTTAAAAATAATGAAAACTGAAGCTAAGCAACAAAAAACTGAGTCAAATTTGACCTCTGTGTCAGGGAGCAGTGAGAGCTGGCAGCTCCACAAGGAGCAGTGAGCCAGGAGCTGAGGGTGACAGCCAGGCAGACTGGGCAGCATTGTCACCAACAAGCCACAGTCCCATGGCTCCCAGCAAGGCAGAGGAGCAGGTCTGGCCAGCTGCTCCCTGATCACCAGACAAATCTCTGGGGACAAGGCAGGTGGGAGGTCAAGCTGGGAAGCCAAGTCGGGAAGGCAAAGTTGGGGTCAGCAATGTACAAGGCTGGACATGGCAGCACCATGTCAGCACTGGCCTCTGCACAGCTAGCTATTTCCTAATGTAGGGGAAGAGACCACAGACTCTGTTGGTAAAGTGATCCTGAGCCTCTGCAAAAAAGAGCTTAATTTCCACAAAACTTCACCCTGAGATTTTATATTCTTTAATATTCCACCAATGCTCATGAAAGCCATAGCATGGACCAGCTTACATGAATATCTGTGGATGTTTTTTGTAGCCTCATTTCCTGTGGTACCTGCCTGCATTGCTGGAGATTCACTTCAAGATAAAGAAAAGCCATGACAGTGGCTGGCCCATAGGCTGGGCTTCATGAAAAAGCTCAGATAAGTCCAGGGTCCTATCCCTTTATGATAATAAAATGTAGGTATCTAATTCCTTAGATTGCTCAAAAATGCTTCTCCTCAAACAGCAGCTCCTGGTGGACCCCAAGCCCTGTGAGATGGCAGCTTGCCCCTGCCCAAGGCCACCAACTCCTCTGCACCTGTAGGGTCCCCAGTGGGGCTGATCCACGGCAGCATCTGATAAGTGATGCTCTAGCACTGGTAAGGGGAGAGAGCAAAACACACTGTACATGTGTTTTTAATAAAGTTTTTTCTTTCATTGCTGCACCACAATGGCTGTGTTACTAACAAATTGCTAGCCTAAGCTGATGCAGGGAAGTTTTGGCTGTTCAGCTATGAATTAAAAGTAACCAAGGTATTTCACCTAAATCCTTTAAAACATTAGATTGAGATAAAGTATGTTCTGGACTGGGACTTCAGAAAAGAAAAACACAAACCAAAACAATAAAAACACACACCAAAAACACATGCNAAAAAAAAAAAAAAAAAAAAAAAACACCCACACACACAAATAACACCAAAAACAAAAACAACCACCAGAAAACATTAAGGAGAAGACTGTATTGATGATATGCAAAAAGCCTGATCCAGGTGAGTTATGAAGATACTGCACAAGAGAGTCAGATTCTCATCTCTGCCAACCCAGAGGTATTGTCAGCAGTGTATCACAGCCTGTATCCAGCCTCTGTACAGCAGAGTGTGTGTCCTATAGTATCTCTCACTGAATATCAGAGCACACACATCATATCACTAATGTGTCATGGAAGTGCTAAAATAGTGGGAGGTGCAAAAAAAGTGGGAAAATAGGTCAATCCCTTTTTTGTTTTCATTTCAAAATTAACTTTGAATATTTTGGTGATGGGAGCACAGACTCAGCTTCTTTAAATGGAATGTGAGAGAAATTGAAAAAAATAGAAGTTGATGTCTCAAGAGCAAAGGTAGCTGTTACTTTGAATTTAGTATTTTGAGAAATGTTATTGCTATAGCAACTGTTAAAGGTTCAACACAGAGATAAAATATTATTTTATTTTCTTTTGTTTAATTTTCCTGGTAAAGTCAAGATCTGTTGCTGGATGAAAAACAGAGCTGATGACAGATTGGGTAAAAGCACTGTACCTAGTGCCCAATCACATATAACCTTTGTGGGGTGCTGGTGGGTGAGAGGCTGGACATGACCCTGCAGTGTGCACTCACAGCCTGGAAAGCCAATGCTATCCTGCAGCCAAAGTAGTGTGGGCAGCAGGGCAAGGGAGGGGATTCTGCCCCTCTGCTCTTCAGGGTCTTCAAGATGATTAAAAGAATGAAGCAGCTCTCCTATGAACAAAGGCTGAGAGATTTGGGTTTGTTCAGCCTGGTGAAGAGAAGGCTTCAGGAAGACCTCATTGTGGCCTTCCAGGACCTGAAGGGAGCCTATAAGAAAGATGGAGAGGGACTTTCTACTAGGGCATGTAGAGATAGGAGAAGGGGGAAAGGCTTCAAACAGAGAGAAAGTAGGTTTATATTAGATACTGGGAAGAAACTCTTTACTGTGGGGGTGGTGAAGCACTGGAACACGTTGTCCAAAGAAGTGATGGAGGCCCCATCCCTGGAGGTGTTCAAGGCCAGGCTGGCTGGGGCTTGGAGCAACCTGGTGTGGTGGAAATTTTCCCTGCCCATGGCAAGGGGGTTGGAACCAGGTGATCTTTCAGGTGCCTTCCAGCCCAGGCCACTCTATAATTCTATGGAGATGGTTTTTCAGATCATTTAGATATGGCATGTTGCCTTTCAAGTGACTTACTAAAGTTCACTTAACATAAACAATGACTTGCACAAGCTTTTCATGAGAGAGGGTCCTAATATCCCTAAATTGGTTCTATATTCCCTACCTGCTGCAGCTTTATTTTGATTTCTTGTAGAATCTTGGCCTTACCTGCCATTTCTCCCTGCTTAAAAAAATCTTCCTTCTTTTTAACAACAGGGGAACAAATAATGGTTGTTTTCCTGACCCCACATGAAGAACTACACTCAGGAACAATCTTATTTCAAATTTCTAGCATTTTAGCACAGAGTTTTTTGCATCTCAATCCTAGTCATATCTTGAACAACTGGAGAAATTATCACCACAGTTTCCTTCATCTCATACCTTAACTTACTATAAGCTGGTACCTTACCAGGTGTCCCAACAAGTACTAAATCCAGAAAGCTACAGTCTAAAGGAGAGATCCATATACTAGGATCTGTTTCACATACTTAATTATATGTGTGATGAAACACTCTGAGGAAAATGCTGTTGATCCTATAAATCAGGAGTTTCTTAGGCTCACATCCTTAAGTGAAATGAACTGGTGAGACTGAGGTGAGTATCCTAATTTGAGGAACCAGGTCTCCTATGTCTGAACAGGTGGTCTGGCTTATGGCAATTCATCTTCTTAGTTATCATTTCACCACAGGAGACCCAAGGACTCTTAAACAAAAAGGTGGTTCTTAGTGGGCAAAAGGAACTCTTAACTCTGCCAAATACCTACAAAGCAATTCCTGAGATTCATTGTATTCTCAGAAAGAGAGCATAAACACGTGGCTGTCTTTGCTTATCCTCATGCAGTGCAACCCAACAAATAATCCACAGTACACCAAAGTTTCTGTTCCTTCTCAGAATGTATTACAGCAGGAAAAAAACCCAGAAAAGGTCAAACTATTGAGGACTGCCGATGTATTCATGGTAACCCCATGCAAACATGTGAGCTCTCCTTCCTGGCATGCACAGAGCAAGCACATGTCACTGTCTGGCAGCTCAGTGTATGTGAATCTAATACAGGTCCTGTGGAGCTCAACCAGCCTGGGGAAAAGCTTCATCCTGAGACGTTAGACAGGGAAGCAATGCTGCAGTCACATTTGTCACAGAGTTTGTACCAGAAATGTGTGGAATACAGGATATAATTTCTTGGACACCTGTTCTGATGTGATCAGTGCCAGTGTTCCTTGCCCATCTGATGGCTGTTGGCTCCCAATGTCCCAATGCTGGCTCTAAACCCCGCTCATGTATGACTCGGACCTCATAACCTAACAGAAGGAGAAAGATACTGCAGTGCATTGTGTATTGCCTGTGACTCCACATGTAACTCTGCATTGAATTTTGCAGCTGTGAAAATTCCCCATGTTCTAAGACAACCATTCCATCATGAAGTCTAGTGTTCAAACTTAGAGGATGATTTACTTCTGTGGAAAACAGGAAATAAATTTAGGCAGTAGCATTTAGCAGTTTAAAATTAGACCTGTTTAGAGAGGAAAAAAAATCCTGAAGTTTTTTTGATCCCTAGTATATTGCTAGTAGATTCAAATTTTGATTTTATATAAGCCTGACATATGTGGTTTCAAAACGATCTAGAAATATTCATCAACAGTAAGCACCATAACTGTATCTCTACCAAGGCAAGTCAAAGAACATAACTTTATCTGAGTGGTGGAAATTTTCCATCTGAGACTGATTCTTCCTGTCTCACCTTCCTGTCTCTCCTCTGTACGTTGTTTATACTCACAATTTCTTCAGAATTCTTTCATGTGGTTATCTGAAAGACACAGCTCTTGTATTTGGAGGTTCATGTATATTTTCTCTTACTTTTTCTTGTGTTTTAAGTTCATAACTGTACAGTCTTTACAATGTTAATTTTAAAAGACTAAATGTAGGACAGGAAAAAAATCTAAAATACAGTATATTTAACTGTAATTGATTTTTAAATAAAATCTTAAGAGTGATTTGCTATGCATTTTTTTAAACCTTAATAGTCAGTTTATTTCTTCAATGTAACAGGAAACAACTTACATATGGTGTGTTGTGGTGGAAATAATAGAAAAGTGTCTTGATCACTCAGATCAAGCAAAAGGAACCTGCAAAATGGATTTAGCTGGGAGCCTTTCAAAAACTTGCTAACATGGTACACAGGGGTTTATATTTTCTTTGTTGCATATTCACTTCAATTGATTACTAAAAGTGAAACCACCTTTGGATACTTCTTTGGGTTTTAGCCAATTATGCAGTTTGTTTATTTTTAGCAATTCATTCAGAGAAACAAGGAGCAAGAACTGGGAGACCTTTTGAAGCACTGCCTGTGCAGAAGGCGTAAGACACCCAACACAGACATTGAATCTGGCTCTTCACTCAAGATTCCTGTAAATACATTCTGAAGACAATAAAGTAAGCACCTTAATGATTGCAGTGAGAGGTGGTAGGAGCCCCTGTGCTTGGATACATAAGTTCCTGTCACTTCAGCACTTTTCCTTACATTCTTGGGTTTTTTTCTTGCAAAATGATGTTTATCATTATCACTCAAACTTAAATGCAGCGGAATATTAGGATTATCTCAGCTGTATTTACAAAAGCCTTGTGTAAAATGAGTGAGCTGAGAGACTGTCCTCACTAGGTGGCGATTTTGGTCTGTTTAGGCAAGCTTTATGGAAAAGCATAAAAACGTCCCTAGTTTAAAGCTGTGTTTCTTAGAAGAAAAGGAAGTTTGGGAACGGACCTGGCCGCTGCACCCCGAGTTCCCAGGAGGCTGCAGTGGCCACCATGGTCCTTTCAGCCTCTGCCTGGAGCTCCAGCAGGCTGTCAGGCTGTCAGTCATCAGAGCAGGGGTAAAATCAAACAGCCCAACAGGGAGCCTCGAGAGCTGTCTACAGCAGTACACCACGAGCTCTCATTTTTCTGGTTCACTCATGTGTATCTAACATTATATTTAACAAAGAAAAACGTTCAGTGGTATGCTGAGCAAGTCCATCCAATATGAAGCCTTAGGTTTCTCTTCTTCCTTTTTCGTCTGCCTCCATTCCCCTAGTCCTTATGTTCANTTTTTTTTTTTTTTTTTTTTTCTCCAGAGTTCATTCTTCTATATTGCTCCACCCTGGTCTGTTATATGTCCTAAAGAATATTTAATAACAATCTCTGCTCAACCCCTCACATCTTTATTACTAACATAAGAAACTCTGAGCCATGGCACAGCACATGGAACCATCATGTTGTTAGGGAAGGGAAAAAAAGCTCACTATGTATCAGTATTTTGGCTAGGTCAGGAATGACTTATACAATGGCAGCCACAAGCAGGATTTAGAAGAATTTTCTCAAAGCTTAAATGAACTCCAGGGCCAACCACCATGAAGTATCATATGAATATAATGTCATGCAACCCAGGTTCCTTGTTACTGCAATCTTCTGTACTTTCTCCCCCTTTTTTTCCCTTATATTTGGGCTATTTTTGTCCCTGTTAGTTACTTATCTGAAGAGCTCTTTAATATGCAACTGAAGTAACTTAGAAAGTGCAGTTTTAAAACTAAAAAGTTGTTTACTAGAATAACCATCATGTTTTTATCTTACCTTAGAATACTATGAGTATGATCTAAATTCGTATTGAATATCAAGAAATTACTACAGACAGATTAATCAGCTTGATCAGAAAAGAGAAGAAGAAGAATCTTGCCGAGATCTTACATCATGTTGATAATTATATGTGAATAAACACAGAACAACAGTAGAGTGCTATGTTGGGCAGGAATAACAGCTATTTATTTAAACAAGATGGTTTTTCCTCTTGCAATGAAAAGCAGGGAAAAAAGACATTTTCTCCATATTCTCAGATATGAGTGGCAATGAGAAAAGCATCAAAGGTCTTTATTTGCATTGAAATGTTTTGTAGATATATAAGCATTGCAATGAGGTGCTCAAATAACTGTATGAGCTATACCCATTTAAATGGTCTCCTAGCTATTGACCATGGAGCTTCATACAAGACACATAAAAAACCTTTCCATTCTTCCCTTTTGCAGCCTTGGAATAGTTATGATGTGCAGAGCTGAATTCAGGGAAGATTCCTGCTCTCACCTCAATCAGTATTGACTCTGTTGTGGTCTGCAGTTGTCAACAATGCCAACAATGCTCATCAACAACAAAAGTAGAACTAATCAATAATGTGTCAGGAGGACCAGTGGTATGTTCAGATGCTGGGAATATAAATCTTTGTCAAGAAAACATTATTTCAGCTTCAGGCTCTGTTACTTCAAGAAGTGTTGAAGTGTTGGAAACAGACTTCGTTTTTTATTTCAGTTTATTTATTTCATTAATAAAATTNTATTATATAATTTAAAATAATACTATTATTTTATTGAAAATAAAATTCATTATTTCATTAATATATTTAGGTAATGTTCTGGGTAGCTCCCACCAGCACTATTTCTATTACTATTAATATTATTTTATAAATAATAATAGTAGTAATAATAATAATTGTTATTATTTCCCACTTACACAATCTTTTTTTTTTTTCCAAGAATAAATGGTTGTGTAATTTACCATAAGAAAAATACATCCCAATAATTCTCATTCTATGCCATTCAAGACAGAACAAGAAAATATGTGCCCAAAAGCTTTATCAATAAGGAAGGTATCAGACTTTTGGTTCTGTGGGAACATAATCATATGAAACAAATACTAAAGGAACAGAGAGCCCTGGCACTGTGCTGGGTGTCTGCTAGGCTGGAGTCCCTTTGCTCTTCCCTCTCCTGCCACGCTGCCATCCTGGGATGTTGTTCTCTTGTTCTTCTCTTGTGTTGGGCATCACTTCTTGAGGGCACAGTGCCTGCAGTCAGCAGTGGGGCAGCATCTGTGCAGGTATAGACATGCACCCACAGACATCCAAGACTGCTGGAAAATGGCTTTGCAGAGAATTACTGTAGGCAAGAAAATACCTTCCCTGAATTATGGGAAGCCAGGATCCTGTATTGCATGGCCACTCCTACCTAAGCAGTATTAGGTCATCTTAAACATACATCACTAGCACAATCCCTATTTCCTAATGAATTTAAAAGCAGAGATACAATAGCTGTTATTTTCCAAATACACTTTTTTTTTCTACATTAACTGCTTGCAAACTGCTACTACCAATAGTATTTGCCCTACCAGACTGTGCCAGACAGTGAAAAAAGGCTATGGCTGAGCTGGTAAGCCACCACACCTGGATATAAATCTCCCACAGCAAAGGTAAAAATAAGATCAGAGTCTGAATACAAGTGCAGCTCAGAGTCTGAATACAAGTGCAGTGAGTAGTCCAATTATATACATGTTATATATGTCATGCACATATCAAGTGTTACAAAAAACGATGCCAAGCAGACAATACAGAGCTCTAAAAATAACTTCTTTGTCCTGAGCTAATTGTATTTCTTCCTTGCTGTCAGCTATTTGTGGAAAAGTATTAAATTTCATATGAGGTGCTAAACCACAAAGATTCCTATAAAGAGGATATTAAAGAAGTCATCTTAGCCCAGAAGAGAAGAACCCCCTTGTCTCCAATGTGGCTCTCATTTTTCTATCCATTGCACTTGAGAGTTCACATAAAATATGCAGCTACTAAAAATTCCATTTACATGCTGACTTTTAACTATAGCATGCATTAATTCAATAAATTAATTCAGCTAAGTGTAAAAATAAAATTGTTTCCTTGGGTGTGGCAACAGTGAAGGGAAGCACTTCTGGCAAGGTATATTACTTATTTCTCTTTCTCATCATCTTGTCTCACCTTTTTAATGTTTTTTTCATGCAGCAACTTTCTTTCCAAAATCAATATGAGTGTACAAAAGGCATGAGCTAGCTCTTGTCAGATTTTGAAGAAAGATTCCTGGGGAGTTTGGTGAGCTCTGGGCTATGCTCTGTTTCATCAAATGAGTAGCACGTGTGATATTAGTAATGGCAAATTCAAATTTTAAATAGAAATTAGTATTTAATCAGTGTGATTAATTTTTCCATAACTGTCATTGCTAAACATTTCATTTGGTTAGGCTGCTTTTATGAAGCATCACAAGTATTAATATACTGTTTGAAAACACTATATTGCAAGTGAAACTGTGATCTCCAACATTACCAAGAACTGTCTTCTTCAATCAAATTCTGGCATTCCTGTACTCATCACCATTTCAGGAGATGATATGGTGCAGTACATTCTGCTGTCCATGTGCTTGTCACCTCACTGTCACTGACTAGTGACTGTGGGCACCTGGGGAGCCCTGTCACCTCAGCCACTATCAGCAGTCCTACCTGAGCACGTTATGTGGTTTCTCACTCTGGCATTCTGTTCTGACAGTGAAATACTGCCCTTGGCTATTCCTGTGCAGCTGCTGAGCCAGAGCTCGAGCTGGGATGAGCAGCACTGTGAGCACGCCTGCCTCCTCAGCGGAATTATTTTGGTATCTGCTGGTGATTGCTAAAAGTGCACATTGCAGGCTGTTCCTGCTGGCAAGAAATTAGCCCCAGTGCTCTGTCCCAGTGTAAACCAGTGTGTGAGACGTGAACCACACCCAGATCCATCTGCTCGGATCCATCTCTTCCGATCTGCCACCATGCTCCCTGCTTTCCATAGGACATCGCCTCAGAACTGTGAATCATCCTCTCTAGGCTCTCAACATCCTACTGTAACAGATGGGCATGACATATATTCCATAATAACCATTCTGGATATTGCTGCCCTTTGTTCTATTGATGAGAAAAGAGACAACCAGCTGCCATTGCTACATTACTGACCTTGCAGGTAAAAAAGGCTGAAGTCCAAGTCTGTGCTAGTAACCCCAGAGAAGGCACACCTGTGAAATAATGCATTTCTTCTTGGCATTTGACCTGACTGGAAATCAATACATGAGGTATAAACCAAATTTTTGTTAATACCACTAACTATGGCAGAGTAATTCCTAGCAATAATTAGTGCTGTCTTATGAGTGGCACTAAGGCTAAATAAATGTAATGTTCAACACTTATGACATTATGTCAATACATCAGTAAAGAGAAATAAATATTTATTAGTAGTGAAGCACAGATGAGTCCATAATAGGGGAGAGGCATCTCTCTGCTGGTTGGTTTGTATGATAAAATGCTATGTGCATGCCAATTTTTAAAAGATGTGAATTGCTTTCTGCTGCACAGTCTAAATTTCACAAAAGAGAATCCAGGGACTAGAAAAATGTATTGCATGTCTCAAGGATTCAAGATATCTGATCACCCAAGAAGAAAGCTGACGAGTAATTTGATCACTTTCTTACATGTTTAGACATTGAAAAGGTGTGTGTGACAGGAGGAGCTTATCTGCCTGCTACCCAGAAAGGATCACAGGTCCAAGTGGCTTAGAAGGTGCAGTCTGACATATGGAAAAGGCCATACAACAGTGATATTTAAACATTGTTAAGCTCCAAGGCAGCAGCACTGTCACTTGGAGTCTCTAAAATGAGGCAAGATGGTTTAAAAAAACCTACAATCTATTTTTTCCCATAAATATTCTGCATTTAAAGATGCAGGCTGGATAAGCAGGATAGACTGTGATGACCCATGAGTGACTGAATCCTTGCCACTTATCCTGAATGCAAGCAGAGATTTTCTACAGTGGCTGAAGGAGCTGCAGCTGCCCCCCTCCTGCACAGCTAGGTCAGGAGTGTGCTTTAACCACTCTGTGCAACACAAAGGGGGGAACAGACTGTGCCTTGAAGTTTCATTCCTGCTGCTCCCTCAATATTGCAGCTACAGCCACCAGTGCTGAAATCACTAACTCAATACCAAGGACAGGGACAAAAATACAAAGGAGCATGAGGCTCAGTGTGTGCAGTGGGTGATTTAAAACAGTATTTATGATAGGACATAGTTGGAGAAACATTATTTTAAGAGCTGTGGGGTCTTTTTTTTTTTTGGTAACACATTATATACAGAATTGCTGAGGCATTTCAGAATCAAAGAGCACAGAGGGACCTTCAGGCCTCTCACTGTAAAAATCTCTTGAGTTTCCATTTTTCCAGGAACAGTGGCAGGTTCTGATTCCCATTGGACTATCAGGTGTTTTCTTAGATTAATTGTTTCCACTGGATGTGAGGGATGGGGGGTGTGGGGTGTGGAGGCATTCAGATAAGTCACCAGAATACAGCAAATGGTTTCCAGTCCTGTTGAGGATAAACATTTCTTCAGCTACTTTGTAGATCTCTTCATTGGTGAGGGGATGTTTTTCATCCACACCTCAAAACTTCCAAAGGAAACACTTACTGTCTATATGAAATTGGTGGTGCATATGACACTTTAATGGTGGAAGTGACAAAGCCAGGCTGCATTTTACATATGCACATCATGTTTGAAGACAGCTGCCCATCTAACTTCAGAGGATGGAGGGCATTGCTAAATGAGTATCTTCCTTGACTTATATACTGATGGCATCTCCATAAGAGGCTACTGTCCCTTGCTTCCAGGCAACAAAGACAATTTGCTCTTAATATTGAAAACAGGAATAAAATGTGCTTTTGTGCTATGGCTGTGGTAAAACTTAAAGTCAATTAATTTATTATTCTTAATAAGTGACAGAATTCATTCTCATAATTTAACAGGTTTTATCTAAACATTTTGTTTTGTTTTCACTAATCTTTTATTTGCACTCAATTCCACAGTGGCTAATTAAGATTTATAAGCAAATCCAAAAATCAGACAAATTCAGCAGAATTAAGTGATATAACAACCATAATGCATATTATTATAATGCAGCTTTCTACTTATGAATATCCCTTAGAATGTGTAATTCCAGGCTATAAAAAAGTGCTTTCCCTGCATTTCTTTGAGATTTGTACTAATGGCTCTAAGTATGGTACCATCATTAATAACAATAATAATTAGATTCATGAATCATTAAAGGAGTTATTTCTGCAGCATTTCATGCTATTCTTTCACCTTTAAAAACCTATTTTTCTCTTACATTGCTGGAGGGAGGGCTCTGAATCCCCCTGTGATTTGCTATGGATGGCCATTAGCAGATAAAGCAAACCCAGAACACAACTTCTGGCTGAGGCATCAGAGGAAGTCTGCCCTTGGTAGGAACTAGCCAGTAAGGGACCTCCTTTGCTGAGAGATTGCTCTTGGTGCCACACTGGCACAGAGGGTGCACCTTTTTTAAAGATACTTCAACACCATACAGGAAAAGGGCATATGCTGGCAAGAAAACATCTCTTCTTATATTAATAGCACTTTCTCCTCATAATCCATCTATTAGGACAAGGAAAGAAGCAGCTGATTACAATGACTGATATACTAAAGGGGAAAAAAACTGTCTTTGTCACTATTCCCATTGCATGCCATTGCCATTCTGTAAGTGCAATACACTTTGCAGGAGATAATTGATCTTCAACTTGTTTCTAGGGAATAACTTTCAAAGTTTCTCTGGAAACAGCACTATCATGATGGATTCATTAATTGAATAACCATGAGACATCTAACATTTCAATTAAAAAAATTCCTCCCTCAACCTGCATTTTTCTTTTCTTCTTGAAAAATGCAATGAAATACCTTTTGATAGAAATTATGTAGTCTCATGCACATATGCACACATCCACCCAACATTTGGTTCAAGATCACCATCACTTAAACTATATCAGACATAAAAGAAGCCATAAGAGCCACTTTCAGACTTGCTGTAATGAGATGTAAATCCAGATCCTGTTTATTCATTATCTGAATTTTTTCTTGAATAGGGCAAGGTTTAGTACTGGCTTTTTGCAGGATTAATTTGCAGATATCCCACTAAAGGAAAAGTGGATGAAGATAAGAAGGAGTCGGTTTAAAACTGTGATTTGGAGTCCAAAATAGTATATAGCACTTTTGTGCTAACAAGAGTGTGTATTTCAAGAGAGCTGACAGTAAAGGCACCCTGATAGCACGTGTGAAATTCAGCTGTGGTTTGAAGACAAATCTCATAGCAATAAACATTACAAGACACTGTTAGGAGTTTAAAAAGGAACTTCCATCTAAAAAAAAAATCATTGCTACTTCTGTGCATCCACACTGACAAACATGAGCCAAGTTGAGCCTTCTTTTGTCCTATAGACTTCAACATGAACAGATCAAAATCCTATGTGGAAAATCATCAAACTATCACTTACCACACAAATCTTATGTGCTGTTGGCTGACATGTGAGGCTCTTGGGGATGGTGCTGTGCAGGGCCAGGAGTTGGACTCTATGATCCTTGTGGGTCTCTTCCAGCTCAGCTAATCCCATGATTCTGTGATTCTGTGACATACTATGAGTTCAGAACTGGAAAGACTGAGTAGCAGAGTCATTTGGGGTCCCTCATTCATGATCCATATTCAGAAATTCAATCCACAACTCAGACAGACTTTCCCTAATGCTCTCCAGCAGGGGCAGAGAATTGAGACCACCCCACTCCTTCCTGGGCTCAATTCTGCTGTAACCTCTGCAGCTGCACAGCTGTCTCCATAGATCTTCATAAAAGCAATGAATTGGTGACATGGTTATGGGTCTGTTACAAAGTTTGTGTAAAATCTGTAAACAAAATCAAAGCTGGCTATTCTGAAAAGGAAATAATTGCCAGATTGAATTGGGAAACAGATTGTTATAATTAATTCACTTGGATGACACTTCAATCTCTATAAGCATGTCACAAAGACTCTTCATTCAGGAATACAGATGTGATTGTGTCTTTCAATTCTTTATCTATTCCACCGTAATTGAGCATGAATAATGTGCACTAAAAGCCAATGTCACCCAAATTAATGCCATTAAGAAGGAACAAACATCTATCTGTTAGTTGAACTATTGCTGAACCTGCAGGCTTATGTGATTCTTGTCACTAAACATACCATCAGCATTGTATAATGACATGTAAATGAACAAGAATTGTTCTGAATGAAAATGAAATGGTTTGAGAAATAGGAGGCAAAAAAAATTGTGCTACATATCAAACTATACACCTAAAAAGTTCTTCTATTTTGTGGGGGTTGTCAGTCAGATCTTTTTGCAATTCACTTCAGTACATGTGCCTCTCTCCTTAATCCCTTCTTTTTCTGGTAGGCAAGTAATTCCCACCTGTAATTTAACAAAATAGATAACTTATGCTTTGATAATTTTTACATAATAATGCCTACTTAGATGAACAAGAATAGCTTAAATACGATGGCCAAAAAAAAATCTGTACATGTAAACAGAAGAAAATAATAGACTCACTGTTCTGCCTGTCCTCCTTGCCTGAAATATGTATTTAAAGGCTCCAAAATGCTCCATAGAATTAATTAATCCTTTCCACTTTGAAGAAGGAGAAACTTAGGACACACTGTTCACTTCATGTAAAGTTCATATGGTCAAATCATACCTTTCAATCACTTTGTTCAAGCATCATAAGGTTTAATGTCCAACTCTGAGCCCTATACACAGCCCCAGGGCTCACACTGCCTTTTAATCCACAGTGAATCTTGGACAGATGCCCTTTTGTGTGCACACATAAATGTATATTTATACTTCATTTTCTTTCTCTGCCATGTGTGCAGATAACACTCAGAATTAGCCAGAAAACTACAATTTCAACATGAGAAATATTTTGGATTTTTGATTAAATATTGAAATATAAAGTTACAGTAAATAACTATGACTATATAACCTAGACAACAAAAATAGCTATGAAAAATACTTCGAAACCCCCTTAAGTCTTTACTACTTATCCTCCTCAATCAATAGGTGTTGATTATTAATTTTAAAGCAAAGTGCAGAGCCAAGACAGCCTCTTTACGCTAATGGCTCAGAAGACACTGTTAGTATGCTTACAGCTCTTTTCTGAAAATCAAATTATTTCCATTTCAAACAGCATTGAAGTAAATTACTGGAGGTGCCCTTTGCCACTTAGTGCACAGCCAATTACCAAATGCCATTAGTTTCAAATACAATGAAATGTTTTGGTACCACAAGGTTAAAGAGAAAACCTATTTGGAATGAATGAAAGGGCATAAAATGTCAAGCTCAGAAACAGAAAGACAGATTGAAGAGCTACAGCAGGAGTCAGAGGTCCAAAGCATAGATGAGCTGGTTTCCCCAGCATGATTGCTGGCTGTGAATGAAATGGGATATTCACCTGAGATTCAGGAGACTCTGCACAATAAAGGATATTGAAGTAGATGCTAAATGCTTTGTGCAGCCTCCTGTGAGGAAGACAAAAGGTTTTTGCTTTTATGTGACATTGTGTTTAAAACATGTAATAGAAAAAACTTTTAGTTAAAGGAGCTGTGCTGTGTCAGGTTAATCTTTCTGTATTTCAATAATATCCTCTAAATGTGTGAATATTGTTGGATTTGTTGCTTTGTCTTTTTTCTTTTTTTTTTTTTTTTTTTTTTTGCTGAAACATCTATGACAGATTTAAAAATTTACATATATACATTCTGTAATGTCAGTACACCAATCTGTAGGTAAGAATTACCTTTAAGGAGACGTTTGCCTTCTGTTGTGTCACCTTCCCCTTTCATGAAAGGCATTTTGCAATCTAAACTGAAATAATTTCAGATCAAAACCAGTTAAAAAGTCTGGAGTCAAGTTTCCATGAGAGAGGGTGTCAGCTTGAAGAATAAATATAAGTTTGGAGCATACAGCAATTGAATCTACTACAAAAGAGCCTCCTTCTTCAAAACAATGAAATTATTACATATATGAGAAATACTGGTGGTTGTGTAGGTATACACATTGCCCATCACATCAAAGAGACTGCTAACATCAGAAGAGGCTTTCCAAATATGTTCTCCATGATCTGTCTACAGTTGTGAGTAATCACTATCAAAATAAAGTAGCAAGCACGTAGGCAGAAATTAACTATCTAAATTAATAAAAATATGTCATCCAGGATATTTAGTTTCTATCTATGCACAAACTGGCTCTGTAGAACAGCTGTAAAATTTATCATTTGTTATTGTTGTCATTTTAGCTGTACTAGTGCCTATTCTCCAGCACTGTCTCCATTTGTCATTTCATTTTCCTTCAGCTACTGATTTATGCTTCCCCTTCTGGCTAATAGTGTCTCATTTCAATTACTTCACTTCCTAAGTCCAGTTCCTACAATTACTTGAGAAATGGCTGTTTTCTTTATTGCCCTGGGCAGTTTTTTTTTCCACAGCATTCCCCATACCATGGTATCTCAGAGAGGTTTGTGCCTGCTATCTAAAATTGTCTTAGCTGTACATTTCACCATTCACATTCTCCTTTCAGTTTGTATTCTCCCTTTGAGACCCTTGAAACCTCTTTCAAGACTCTACTTTCATAACAAGCTTTCTGTGATACATAAAGATGTGAAAACCTTTCCAGATCAATTAAAAAGATACTGAGACAGTAGAAATGTAAGACTAAATGTTAACATAGGAGCTTCAAAAATGTGACTGCACAATGGCAGGCACAGCCAGATCCATGGAGTGTCAATTCCCCCTTACTCCCACACACCATAAAACATTTCACCAAACCTCCCTAAAAACCTTAAATAAAATAAAATAAAATAAATAAAATAAATAAAATAAAATAAAACCTTCAGTAAAATACATACAGGCACAAATAAAAATTTTAAAATGGAGATAGCAGGTGAACTCAAAAACATTGTTAATGCTCCAGGTTCTTTCCCATTAAGGAATCTGTTTGACAAAAGAGGTCCAAGGCTGCAATCCCATCCTACACAACCACAGAGAAAACCATGAAGACACGAAGCATAGACTGGCCAGTTACTGCCATGAGATGGAGAAAACTTCCTACCAAGCTCCAATCATGAGAAGAACTTTTTAAATCAGTTTCTTTTTCAGGTTCATATTATACTTCTAATTGTGTGTGTGAAATTTACTAATTAAAAAACTTCATCAGCTTATGTGATGTACCATATAAAATCTAGCCCTGCAGGCAGTGTAAAGTCTACTGTATCATATGAAGTCTAATTACCCTGCAGTATCTCTGTCATTGAAGGTTTATTTTATTAATATACAGTTTAAAATGAGTCTCCTTTGGAAAAAAAACTTTAATCCCTTGGTATGTATGTGGAAAACATGTGACCCAGGCTAATTTACTTGACTGAAGGAGTGGGTTCAAGCTGTGCTGCAGTGCTGCTTCCCTACAGGGCAAACAGGGCTTCACTTAGAACTAGTCCAGTTTGCTGAGGTGATGAAGGTAAGCTGACTTTGAAATCCTTTCACTGTGCATCCCCCATTTTCTCCCTGAATGACAGCTTCTCCACCTAGTAATGCAACTGGTCATGGGAGAATATTTCGGCACAGAGAAGCAGAGAGAAATACAGACATGCTAGCTGAGGGATCTGCACAGGAGATGTTCAAAGAAGAATGATGTGAGGCCAGTGCAAGCTTTCTCTCCAGTTAAACATGTACTGATCTTACCAAGTAAATCCTGCTTACTAATACATCCTTTAACACAGCAGCTAAGAGCTTATTTTTCAAATCTTGCACCCATAACAGTGGCCCTCATAGCTGAAGAAGAAAGGTAAGGAAGGTATTCAGTGACATGAGTGGCTGAAGGAGTGAAAAAAGATTAATATAGGAAAGAGCTGGGATGGGTCTCTGTTTCAAACACACTAACATGTCTGCCATAAGTGCCTTCTGAGAGCTGACTGACAGCTCTCTGTGGCCAGCCTGCCAAGCTATGAGGAAACTAAAATAAAAGTACTGCCTTGTATAAAACTGTCAGATCTATAGGTAAAATGGGTTAAAACAGGAGTCAAAAGTTTCAAAAGCCCAATAATTTGTATTCCTGCTTCCTTTCTGTGCCTTTGATAAACTTCACCAAAAGGCATTTGGCATTTCTAGAAGTAGATATGTGTTTCTAGGTTTGATCAAGCTTTTAGAGGCATAGGGCAGCTAATAATCTAAAAGTGTAACTAAAGAGAAATAAAATTAAAAATAAAATTTTTAACATCATCCCTGCCTTACTAGAAGGAAGAAGAGAGAAAGCCAGTGCTTTCACCTAAACTCTCCTCATGTACTGTAGCCAAAGGCACTTGTGCAGAAGGCTGAGCTTCATCCCCCTCGAAGCTAAGTCAGTGCTGCTTGTGGCTAATTACCTGCACACTCGAGACAGGCTCTGCGTGCTGAGGACTGAGTCCAGAATCAAGCATGAAGTGGAAGCTGTCAGTGAGATGCAGAGCTGTTGCTAAGGGCTCCTGAGCTGCCAGTCATGCCATCTAACCCACTGCTCTGATTTCCAGCCACTCCTCCTTCCGGAGTGATGCGCATCGGGAATGCTCTCCTGGAATCAGGTAAACAGCAGGGAAGTCAATGCAAGAATAATGGCATGGACAACAATCAGACCTGTCTTTCAAAGAGCTGTTCTGAAAAGAGACAGCAACCCTGAACTGCAGCATGTAAGGTGAAAAAGAGCAAAACTTCAACAACAGTAGTGGGAACAAAGTAAACCACAGACAAAGCACATTTCTCTCTCTGTAAAATTACCAATTTTCTAAACTTGCTCTAATGTGAAAAAGAGCTTTTGAAACTTCAACTACAAAAAAAGCAGGCTTTGCTTTTACCAGAGTCAGTTATTTGCTCCAATTGGATTTTAGTTTGTTTCAAAGTGTCCTCTACAAAACAATCCAAAAGGACACGGACAGCACCTGTAAGTGAACCAGAGCTTTGAACCAAAAATCAAAAACAGGAGATATAACAGTTTCCTTATACATACAGAAATCATTAAGAGGAAAAGGGATTTTGATCACAGGAAGACAGCTGATTTTGGTTTTACAGTATTATTTTTTTCAAAGAATAAGAACCTTTCCTATTTGGTAGATCATAAAGATTTGTATCTCCTATAAAGCATTTTCTCTGTAACTATTCCAAACCTAAAATACATTGGAGACAGTGCAAATTCCAGAAAAAAAAGGGTTCAGTATAAATCTCTGAATCTTTTCTTTCCATAATCCCTGTTGATATTGCTGATTATTGCATACAATCATTTTCTCTAACTTTTGTGTAGTTTTTAAACAAGCTCAGAGTGGTATCATTGCCTCCATTTCTAATGGGATAAGAGAGATCATTTTACATGGGGGAACATCACTCTAAGTGACCAGGAAAATAAATGAACCTAGCTAGCATTCAGTTAATCAATAGGAATATTTATTTGTAATTGTTCACAGAAGTTCTAATCATTTCCCTTGTTTCTTTCTATCCTTTATGAAGAGGACAGCTGAACAGTCTGACAAGCCCTGAGCACATTAATGTTATTATATTAACTGATGCCCTTGGAAACTGAAGTCAGTTGTGGTGTGGACAGCTGGAACCATCAGGCCTAATTTTTATATTATAATACATAAACCTACTTTTTTTCCATTTTTCCATCTTTCCATTCTTCCATGGTCCTTTTCTTGGTGCACCATATTGCTGCCATGGAGGTAGATGTGTAATGTCACTGTAGTATAGACTCAGCCTGTCCTGAGGTTCTCCCACCCTTTCTCATGAGGTGCCACAACTGTCAAAATAATATGACCAAGCTTATTCCATAACATATCCCAAAAATTATTTGGGCATGATTTCTGGTCTCAGAAATGCATTTGAACCAGTGAACTGGAAGACAAAGGCTTGTTTTCTAGGTATTACTAGTCTTTTGATTAATCTGCCTCCTGGTTTATCATGGAAAATAATTATTCATTGTCACTATAATTTTTCTGATCCATAATCAAGGAAAAACAATCCTGGCAGATGGTCTGGGACTGTCTAGGTACATATAAACACCCCACACAAGATTGTGAAACTCCCTGTGCTGTAACCTTTAGTACTATGAAAGGATTATTCAAAGCTGTATAATACTTCAATAAATAAGACAATGGGACTTGCCTACATGCTACCTGCTGCCAAAAAATACATTAAATATTCTGAGCAGCTCAAGCATTCTGAAATTACTGAGAAATACTGTGCCTTTCTAATATTCTTCAGAATAAAAAGGCTAAAAAATCACTTATTAACACACCAAAAGCTCATCACAAAGAAAAAAATAATGTTTGAACAAGGACCGTCTGGCCTTTTTAGTGTTTATAATTTTGTTTTGTACATGTGCTACCACTTTTTAGGCATCTTATTTGCCTTTCTAAAGAGTAAACAGAAGACATCTAGTAAAGTTTAAATACAGACTTCCTTACTTTAGGTCTGAGGCAGAAAGCCACTAAGAAAAATTGCTGAAGACCAGGATCCCATCAAAACAAAAAAATCATTCATGAGTTGTTGAAATTCCAGCCTAGTTTTTCATTTCCTTACAAAGTGGCATTTTTGCTTAATATTCCTGAGTTTCTTTTGTGGTTGATGTTTCAGCATAAAAATCCTGATTTGCAGGAGTACCCAGGACTCCACCTGGGCTCCAAAGAGGTGCTGTATTCATCCTTCTTATAAAACAAGTGCATATTTCAATGAGCTGTGTGCCACTGCTTTTGTCATTTCTGAATCACCTAACCTTTGCAGCTAAGCTCTGACACTCTGAAGGCTGCACCCATACTTTATTGGAAAGTTAATTTACCCTGGATTAGGCAGAAAAGGTCTCCTGCTTCTCCTGTGCCCCTTCCATCCCGTGTCAGTGCTGGCTGTGCAGGGGACTGGCAGCTGCCCCAGACCCCAGCCCATGCTGACAGGCAGGAACATGCCCAATTTCACATCAGCAAAGAAGCCTTGGCACGTTAGGAGTTTTAGCTTTCTCCTTGCCATTTTGCTGAAAATCTTTATCTATTTATCTGGAAAAATTATGAAGCAGACAGGGGAAACAGAAGGGAAATCAGATACCCTTTTAGCACACACCAGTGGAAACTCTCAGGCTAGTGTTTCAGCTCTGAATTGAATAATGAAATTAAATGGTTACAACAAAACAGTAGCCTCAAATGCAGCAAAACACAAAGAAAATTATGTTTGTTTGACCATTTCTTTTCTCCACAATGCTGCCACTGGCGCCTGACTGGGATGTGGATAATATGATCAGATATTACAGTGATGAACATGAGGGGAAATCTGTAAGAGATGGGGAAAAAATGGATTGCAGTGCTGAAAAAA
This sequence comes from Peucedramus taeniatus, assembly GCA_013400575.1. NCBI lineage: Eukaryota > Metazoa > Chordata > Aves > Passeriformes > Fringillidae > Peucedramus > Peucedramus taeniatus. Next base: position 117,928 of record WBNO01026478.1, on the reverse strand, counting down.
ATTTCCAGGCAACTCCTGCTTGGTGCAATAGAAGGTTTTATGGATGATGAGAGAAGGGTAAGGAGATCTCTGTCCAACTTCTAGCAGATATCCTCATAACAAAGCTCATGGCATCACTCAGTACCATTAAGACCAAGACAAAAGGACAAACCTTTTATTACTGTAAATATTTATTCTGCTTCAAAGGTAAGGCCAGTGGAAGAAAGCAGATGTCTGTGCTGTTTACCAAGTTTACCTGTATGTGTCCTGCCTGGGCTGTGAATAGCCAGCAGAACCAGTATTAATTCTCAGGTCTGTTGACTTCTGTACCACCTCCCATGGAAGCAAGCTTAAAAATTTCCAGATTAAAATGGTCACACAGGTCTCCTATCTCCCTATCCAAGGGCTGCATACTTGCAGCTCTTACCAAAACCAAGCTTTCACCAGTCAAGTATTTCTGTTTGGATGAATTTTAGCTTTAATCTAATTGCATATTACTTTCTGGTTTTGCATCTCCAAGACATTGCACTGTGCAAAATGGAGACCTTGAGGGACTTTCAGCTCTTTTAAAAGGCACACACTTTGGCTTGCAAGAAATACAGAACTATTGAAATCATTTGAGCTACACTGATTAAATATATTGGCTTAGGCCAAATAATAAATTTTACCTTCACTTTCATCCATGCCTAAGGACTGTTTTTCAATAAATGTGAAATTGATACTGCCTTGATGAAGCATTAAGAGATGGAAATTTAATCCAAAAGCTATTTTCATTATGACAATAATAATGCTGTGGTTACTAATGATGCCATGAAAACAATTCCTATGATCTATATAGGTATCTGCAAACCTAATTAGCTAAAAAATGAAATTACTTAGCAAAGTCATCTGATAGGATTTTCAACTTAAAGCCACATCTTTTCCTTTTTGATAGGATGAGAACTTTTAACATTTTTCTTCTTTTATTCTGAAGTGACATCTTCAAAAGGTACCTAGCTTGTATCATGGAAAATCTTGATCTCAAGCCTGTAAAAATTAATATGCCTTACTACTGAATTCAATGAGATTTATCTCTGACCATTAATCTGTAATGATTGTTACTAGCTCATTTTTCACCAGCTCATTTAAAATGATAAAGCATAAAGTGTCATGTTGCAAAAGATATGAAATGCAAAAGAAACTCTGTTTCCTTACTGTTACCACCAAAGCCTCCCCAGTAAGGGAGGCTGAGTAAGTAAGGACTGAGCCCGCAGTCCTTACACACAATTAATTCAATACTTATCTCTGCTTATCACATTCATTGTCTTTAATCAGAGAGAGGTGGAGAGAAGGAGAGACAAGGTGATGCCTGTGATGTTCTTTAGGCTCTCTGCGAAATCCCTGCTTCCTACACTACAATAACTGAGCTCTGTGTTGCAGACCTGATCAAAATCTCCTACTACAATCCATCAGATGTTCTGACATGGACATGCAACACCCTCTGGAATTGCACAGCTGTAGGTGAGGATGCTGGTTTCCAGTTTTCTTCAGCTGAGCCTGGAGGTGCTGAAGTCTCTGGGAAATTTGCCATCAAATTTAAGTAGGCAGCTTTGCCCCAATGTTTTCACAAAGTTCCTTGCAGTACTGGGGCCTATTGCAGCTTAACAAGAGTAATTACATGCAACTAATTTGTAATCTTGTGGCAAACTATCTTCTAGTCTGTCAGACACTTCCTCCCTTAACAGGATTTTCCCCTCATTTTAAGTAGAAGAAAATTGAATATTTCATTACCTTTTTTTTTTTTTTTAATGAATGCTATTTTTAGGCAAAGAAAACTGAATTTTAGTCTCTGGTGCTCAGACAATTGAATCATCTGACAATTTCAGGAGAAAGAAATGCTGAACTAATGCAATGCTGCAGATTATTCAGCTGAGTGCTTACGTTATTTGCAGGTGCCAGGACCACAGATTGTTCAGTGCAGCATTCAGATTGAAGAATTATTCTTCTCTGAAACATTACTATAAGAGGGCCTAGTGTCTGTTTACTACCAGGAGTAGCTCTACAGTAGCACCCGTTTCCATTTTCCTTGAAACTTGTCTTGCTGGCTCATTGCACTGTTGGAAGGCAAACATATTCAGAACTTGAATGAAGATAAGAAAGGAGCAGAAAAAACACAGAGAAGTGACACAACTTTTCATAGGAAAAATAATTAATTGCATGTATAAAATAATTAATTGCATGTATCTACCAAGATATATTTCTGGTCTTGCTTACATTATTCAGTTTCTCATCATCTGAGCTTTAAATTAAAAACATTTTAGCTTTGCCTGACATATTTTATCATAAACAAGTACTTGATCACCATGACAACCATGTTACTTATTGCAGCGATTTTCACTTTTAATGAAGGGCAGGAAAAGCTTCATTCACATTCTACAATTTATTTAATCCTTTTGCTATTCAGTTTTGTAGAGAGTGAATCAAATTTTTGGGGCATTTCCATTTTAGTCCATCTCCACTGCAACAACTCTGGTTCTACCAGAAATTATATTTTATCCTTCGTTTTCAAAGTGCAAAACAAAAGCAAAGATATTAGAAAGCAGGAGACATAGAGGAGATGCATTTAGCTTCTATAAAGTGTTCTTTTTAGTCTGTACAAGTAGCCTGGATGCTTCAGCTTTAAGCAGTAAATGATGCTGTGGCCATGATTCAGAGCCAGCTCTCATGATAAGCAACGTCGGGATGGGCCCTGTTTGATGGAGCTCCCAGAAACACCTACATGCTGCAGGGAATGGTGAGTCAGATGCCAGCAGCTTCCCTCTAAAACACCACAAAACAAATGCCTTCGTATGGTGCAAGAGTGATGGAATAAAAATTAAGTTAAAGCTTGAGCTAGGTCATTTGAGATGTCACAGCTGTTACAGCCACTGCAGCCAGAGGTGATGAACTGTGCTGCTCTAGGCTCTCCTGGGGCAGTGAGAAGTCACTTCTAGTGAATGATGTCTTCAAAGTCTTTTGGCTGACAGGTGTATTGTGGGGGCTTGGCGTGCTTGGATATCTTGGCATGCCTTGATTAGGTACTAGCCTGTGTGTCATCACCACATTGCTCAGGATTTCAGTCCTGAGGTTTATGAAGCTCTGGTGGTGATGGGTATAAGGTGATACTGAGGTGAGAGGGCCTTGGTTTTGACCAAAGCTTTTTTTTTAACTAATATCTCTTGCATTTTTCACAGAAACGTGGGTGTAGCTGTGGACATGCCTGTACATTGCATAAGCCAGAATAACAAGCTCAGTGCCTGGAGCAAGCTCCCACTCTAATGGCATCATAATTGCTCAGATTCACTCTTGCAGTCAAAAAACAGTTGTCTCCTTGCTCACAGCCTGCCTGGTGTTAGGCCAAGTGGCTCTTCATCTTAACTCCAAAAAAAATCTGAGCATGGGTCCAGAAGGAAACTCAGTTGCAGGGTTTTGAGAGACCACATTTCACAGCATCACCTGCTGTTACACCCATGAAAGAACCATCAAGCTTGATTTCTGTCATGACCTTCATAGACTCCAAAATTGAGGGTGGCAAGAAATAATAGTCATCCATCTGAGAGATAAAGAGACCCTGATTTCAGGGGTCTTTGAGAGTCCAGGAGGATCTGGCCCCCATCCTTCACACATTTATACTCATCCAGCCTGCACAACGCAGCTGTGTTCACTGTAATGATTTTCTTGCATTCACTGAGGCAGAACATTTCCCCACTCTACTGTAGTTAGGATGAGAGAAACGAAGGCAAAAGATCATGCTTAAGGGTTTGCATCAAATAATTCAACTGTTGTAATTTGCTGGTTTAATTATATCTACCACTCCCAAAGACTTTTTGAAGGCAAACCCTTTTTTGGGCAGGCTGTGGTCTTAACCTCTAGTAGCATTTGTTACATGTTAAAAAGATCAGTGTTAGCCCAACTATTCTCCAAGGAAATATTTTTTATATTGCTGCTTTTGCTGGCAGTCAGTGGCAAGATATACTGTAAACCTCATGTTATGAATGTAAGGACAGAACATGACCTCCCTTAACTAAACTCACACAGTCAACTGCTCATTTATTGCATTACACAGAAGTTGCATCCTGAGAATTATTCAGTAAGGAAAATCACAAACCTAATAATTAACAGATCCAAAGCTTTGCAATCTGCCAGTCAACAATTCAGGAAAAGTAGAAATCTTCAAATTGTTATTTAATGAAACTCCTATTTCCTCCATTGCATACAGAAATTTTTTAGTGTCACACAGCTTTTATGGAGCAGCAGCCATTTTTATTCCTCACACAGATTTTCTTCCTGTACCCATTCACTAGGCACCTCTGCAAGCCATTCTCCAAATGTCTGCAGGAAAAGCTTTTCTTCTCTACCAATGTTTTGCTCTAAGACTGTGCAAAAATAGTCTGGATGTGACAGTGGGAGGGGTAGATGAGAGTCAAAACTGAGAAACAGCACATAATAAATATCTAAGTGCCTAGTCTTTGTAAATAGGAAATTTTTTAAGTCATTCTTTTTCCATTGGTCTCTTCCACTGACAAAAGATATTTAATGAAAATGTCTGAAACCAAAAGAAAAGCTTTTACAGCATTACCTAACCATGAGTTATGTTTTTTTGCTTTCTCTGGTGAGAACATGCATGAACAATTTTATGTGTCTCTCACAGGATATTTGTGACTAATGTAGTGTTGAAACACATTGCATGCTTCATTCATAAAGTCAACACATTCATGTGGGCTGTCTTCTGGGTCTTTCATTACCTGAATCTGGTACATCTTGTCTAAACACAAATGTTGTGTGACACTTCCTTTTAGAACAGCAGGTGAACTCCTGCTTGCTGCACCAAACTCAACTTGAAATAAATACAGCTTTAAAATGCACGTAAATAAACATAGCTTTAAAAGAAACAGCTTTCATTTCACTGCCTTCTGACTTCAGGCATGTTTGCTTCATGATTTCAAGATATTGGAGTCTTGGTGTCCACGAGATGATACCTGTCTATATCCACTTGTGCAGCAGAAGCCAGTAAAGGGATTTCCTGCATGCTTACCATTTTTTAATTAGATTTAATTTTCTTTAAATGGATTTTCATCAGAATTCTGCTCTGCCTCATGGACCATGCCATTAGGATTTTTTATCTGAACCATTCTGTACACAGTTTAGTCTCTGAACACCAAGAGAGCACCAAATCTGCTAAGTACTATACAGAAAGGGAGAAAAACAAAAGCATCTTAAACTCTCATTGAGGAAAAAATGAAATTATGGAAGTCAGAACTAAGGTTTGGTGAAATGAGCAAGAGAGAAAGTGCTTTTTCAACATGCCCATTTGTAGATCAAAAACATTCTAAGTTTCACTTGGATCAATTCTCCAGTTCTCTTTTTCCCCAGCACCCAGGAGGTTCTCAAGTTACTACCTTCAATCTGGAAGAAGCAGGCACATATAGGCTATTTCCACAGCCATTTTCTATAAAATAAATCCTCACAATAATTTTCCTATTAATCAAGATTTTGTTATCTCAGAAGTCATGCAGAACCATCATTGTTGTAGACAACAGACGGGTTACTGACTGCAGAGGATGTGAGTGGGCAGGATGGGGACAAAACAGCTAGAATAAAACAGAATGAACTTTGCAAGCCAGCCACATTTGGTAACTGCACATTTGTGGGTTTAGTATTTGTTAGGAACACAGTTCAGCCTTCTACTAATTGTTGGCAGTTCAGTATGTGGAGTCTCACAACAGCCTTAACCATGACCCAACTGCTTTAGTCATGCAACAAGTTTGGATTCATGACTCCTGTTGCTCATTTCATTTCCCTTTGACAGCAATATAAAGAAGATATACAGCTGCAAAGATATCCTTCTCTTCTCACTGCCTGGCTGGCCTTACACCATTTTCAGACTAAACATAGATGTGGAAAGTGTGCTCTAAACAGTTAAGTGTATTTTTTGGAATTTGGTTGTCACTCCTATCAATGGTTTTGGATGAATTCTTTTTGTGGGAGCCCACAATTGGGGCAATTGTTCCAGACAAGCAAAATGCTGTATCTGCAGGACAGGTACCTGGCATTGAGTGTGACCTACCTCATCCAGACTTTTTCTGTCACTGCATGCTCAACTAGAAAAGAGGCTCCTTTCAGGGGATATTGACAGACTGTCTCCAAAACCAAAACTTTCTAAAGGAGAATCTGACTAAGTCAAAGTTCAGGCAGCTGCTGGAAGATGAAAGAAATTGCATCCCAGGAAGATATCTGTCCTACCTCCTGGAAGGAAAGCTGATGTAGAAGCTGAGGAGTTGCACACCCTGGGGCCTCCTGGTTCACACAGGCCCCTGGGATGGGCCAGTCCATCCCTGTGAGAGGCTGTTCCCACCTGCCAGGGGCTGCACCGCAGAGGACCTGAGCTGGACTGGTGTGGGTGACAGCCTGGTTTGTCAGGCCTCCTGGAGACAGACAGACAGACAGCAACCAGCTCCATTCAAAGCAGGCAAATGAGGCCCAGCCAATTCCCAGGAAGAGCACACTATCAGAAATGTGAGGTTCAGTGGGATAGGCAGCACTAGAATGGCTGCTGGATACCACACTTGTGCACAGCTTGCAAACCCAAGGCAAACAGGCACAAGGCAGCATTTCCCAAGGCAGTGTAGATACAGCTTCCAATATCATCTAGACTTCAAAGAGTACCTAACCCAAATGAGTTTCATTCTACAATGCCATTACAGTTTTTCAAAGCTGCAATTTTATGATTCATCTAGATCGACTGTTATAATAGCAAATCTTTTAAATTAGTGCAGTATCTTTGCACTAAAGAAGTGGGAACAGTCACGTGAAGTAACTTACCAGCACATTATGGGATTTTTCCTACATTCATGCCCATTCAAACAGATGTATCAGTCCTGTGTTATCCATTAACATTTTAAGTGACAGAAGATATCACTTGCTGACATACAGAAAGTATATAATTAAACAGCTGGCTAGTAAAGAAAACAGCTCACTTAAGAACATATTGAAAGTAAACTGCTAATAAATACATTTGGAAGCATAAAGTAGTACATTAATTCATTTGCATGATCCAGAGGGACTTATGATTTGCCTTAATGAGACACCTTCGGGGCTTTTTCATTTGTTTCAATTTACCTGGAACACCACTGCAATCAAAGGGCATTAAGGAGGACCTCAGAATGCAAATTCCTGACCAACTGAATGATGTTTAAATCATGAAATTAACCATACATTTATTAGAGTTCTGTACCAGCACTCCAAGAGGGCAAGAAAAAACCATATTCACTTTCACATAATTTCTGCTGGGAGACTTGGAATATGATTTTTACAGATTGCAGGGAGGCATGGGAATTGATACCATAATGAAATCCACCAGTTCATTATGAGCAGAGAAGTGAAGATCATCAAACTTTTTACACTGTGGAATAACTTCATGAAATAACTATTCCATTTGCAGTGTTTTCCATCAGAAAGTCAGGATTTCCCCTTAAATATTTCCCTACACTTATAACAGATGCTGTCAGATACTGTAAGGGCAGAGTAGCATTTGATATAGGTAAGCATAATTTCATATTTAGGATAGAAAAGGTTGATGTAGTGCTTAACTTTGCAAAATATTAAGAATGTATACTTACATTTAAAAGTTGGTAAAAATGTGAAACCCCTCTGTTCAGCAATGTACTTATTCTTGAGTACTGTTGAAAGCTGTTTTCCACTACATGAGTTCTCCTGTAGTAAGCCACGCCCTCCTCACTCAGAAAGCAAATACACACTGCCAATATAAACCAGTTTTGGTACTGAAGAGGAAAATCCTCAACAGGCAACCAAAAATTAACATTATTTTCTGCAGAATTCTCATTAAAATAATGTCTGAGTGTTGCTGTAATGCACAGCCAGCCAGAGCAGGACACACCATGTACCTGAGGTAGCCTCTGAAACACTGATCATTTCTCAATGATCTTTCATCCCAAAACTGTAAGAGTGACTTTGGGGCACTTCCCATTTCTCTGCTTTATGTATCATGGAAACATCTGCAATACTGAATTTAAATTCAAACTTTACTAATATATTTTTCCTGTGTTCAGTCTATGTTTACAATTCTGTCCATATCAACTGGTATTTCTAAATCCTAGTGACACTTTCTAACAAGTAAGGTGTTGGATTTCTTAAGCTATTTAAATATGAAACTTCACTGAAATCTCCTTGATTTTTTATCTTTTCTGCTAGCTATAGATATTTAAGAATATTTTCCTGTCTTTCCTTCTGCTTGTCACAGAATTAAATCCTTCAAACAAGAACAGCATGACTTGTGCAACAATGATTATTATTCACATGAAAATTGGCCCGTCACACAGTATGTATTCATTTTTGATGTGTAAATGGGGAGCTTTTGAGGTTTGAACATCACTGTAGAAAACCAGAAACCTAAGCATCTCTAAACTTGCTGTCACTGTACCCAAATCCTCTGCAGCTTGGCCCTTGCAGAAGTATTTTCATGCACTCAAACCAAGAGCAAAGCTCTCAAATCTGGCTTGCCTGGTGCTGTCCAGGCAGAGCTCTGAGGGGTGAGCTGGTGAATAACCATGCTGAGCACATCTGCCACGCCTGCTGAAACAGCCATCTTTGGACAGGGGCAGAACAAGTGAGGAAAGGTGAAATGTAGGACAAAATGTCAGAAGCCTTCACTGAAAAGCTAAGCACAGAGAAGGTTGCATGCAAAAATGGTACTTATAAAAACAAGATTCAAAAATGCCTGGCCTCACAGGACATTTGCAATCATTGCTGTGCTTCAAAATACACAGCTCAGGTTATTTCACTTTGAGACACAGCTCCTCCTGAGTTTCTGCTTCCAGTCCAGATTAAAAGGGCTGCTCAAGAAGGCTCTTTAAAATGTGACCAACTGAATTCCATGGCAGAAAACCTGAGCTTTGTCAAAATTTACCCTGAATTTGCCTTTTATTTTAATGGGATTTTAAAATATTTACCATAAGACAGTAGCATTCCTTATTGATCTTTAAGGGGATTTTTTTAGGCTCTTTCAATGTTGACTTTGTATTCAATGTTGAATACATGTGACATAGTTTCTAAAGGATAAAACTTAGCAGGGCTTGTTAAAGAGCCTCACTCAAATTGGTTTGGACAACCTTGCCCACTACACGTTTGGAACCTTGATGAGAGAAAGCCAGCAACTGATGGTGGGCAGAGAAAGAGCATAAGCAGCCTGCTCCTTTAGCTGGTGGAGTGGCTGTGCTGGACAGCCTATTGTTCCCTGCAGCTAAATGCAACATTTCTTAGGGAATGAAGCAGCAGACCCTGTTCTCAGAAACAGAGTCATTTGTGACCTAAGCAAGTCAATACCAGCAGGGTTTTCACCACCCTCTGTAGCTTTTCAGAGGCTCCTTTTCTCTTCCTCTGCAGACAGAAATATCTATAGCTCTTGCAGTGCCCTTCTGAATCAACCTTGTATCAGCACACTGGTGGTCCAGAACCGAAATGGGATTAACCTTTACTCCATTCTGCAACAATATAGCTCTGTTCTGCTGGAGTGGAGGCACAAGCTATTTTTTGTCTGAGTTTTGAACAACTTAACATCATATCATGAGGAGAGGAGAAAAGAAGAGATTGTATAAAGAAAAATGGGGTAAGAAGTATGCTTCCTTTGGGTGGGAAAAAGAAGAAACTGTACAAGCAACAAAGAACAAACCTTTTGAAGAAGGAAGACAGAATAAGCATCCGACTTCTAGAAACTTTTCTCTTAAAGATGAGAAAAATAGGCTTCTTGGGGGGAAAAAAGGATATATCCATAGAAACTCCACACATTTCAGGGGCAGTTTTCAAGAACTTCTATACATCTACTGCTTAGGACAAAGACCCCTTTAACAAATCACCTCAAAATATAAATCTGATGTGGTGCTTTTGATAGAGCTGAAAAGCCATGCATGACACAGAGGAGCATTAGCAAGGTCAGCACAGAAGTGTCTGCACAACACAGTTCCTGTTGCTTCACTCAGGCAAGCATAACCTGTATTTGAGCTCTTGCATCATTCCAGAACTGGCTGGGCCTGTTTTCCCCAAGTTCATAAATTTGTGAAAATGTCAGCCACAACAACAAATCTGTGGCTTTGCAGGTATGCCAGGAGCACGTGCCCATAACAGGACTTTGCAAATGAATCCTTGGAATGCAGCTCAGCCAGACTTGAGCTAAGGGTAGCATATTCCCACAGTCACTCATCTTGAAGTAGGTTTCCCAAAGTAATTTTAATTTAAATTTATATGACTACTGCTTAAATACTACGGATACACTTCCTGTGAATTAATTACCAGCTTAGATGAATGGACAAATTATTATCTCCACAAAATAATTAATTCCCCCCAAAATCTCCTTTTCCTGGTCATTATTGAAGGCAGAATGCATCTGCAGAATTCATCAAAGTAAATATTGCAATTGATCACCACTCAGGAAAGCCTTGGATTTTGACTGTGGCCTTTCAAACACGTTTCATAAGAATTTGGTCACAACTTTTGTTAGTTTTATAACTGTCTTTTTATTAAAACAGATGATGAAATTAAGGAGGAAATGATACCAAGGCCTGATTTTGGGAATTCCTACATACATATTAATAAAACAAAAAATAAATTTCTTTTAATGTAATTTATTACATACATATGAAACATTAGTTCTGTATATATATCTAATGCTGCAGGATTGTAATACAGCCTAACATGAGTCAATCCTTCCTCTCTCTACACTTTGGCTAAAAGATGTTAGGCACCTGTTTTATTGCAAATTTAGTGCTTTTTCTTGTGCTTTGGTTTCAGTAGGCTGGCAGTTTGCATGCATTGATATTTTGTAGCTCTCAGTTAAATTTTCAATTATCAAAATTATCAATTTGATAATTTTTAGGTGATCGGCAAAAAGAAGACATCCTTACTCTGGGAGGACTCATTATCAAAACATGAAGAAAAAAAACCAAATTGTCCTGTCTGTCTTGAGTAATTGCAGAAGATTTCAAGTGTATTATTAAAAAAATTGTTATTGAAGGCTTCTGGTGGTCTGTTTGATTTTCCTACATCATTACCTACACTTAAATTCCCACAACTTCTGAAATTTATGTTTCCCAGCATAGACCCAACTTGTTATAGATCAAATACCTTCTTGTCTAAACAGACTATGCCTGAATTATGAAGAGATGCCCTGCACAGTATTAGCAGAAATAAAGCTCTGGGTTCTGCCCTTATTGTCCATCTGCTCTGTGCCTTTGGCAGAAATGAGGGGCCCAGGTCACAGGCTGATGCTTCGTGCAGCTCTTACCCAGCAGAATTCTGCTGCTAATAGAAATATCAAATAGGAAATGCTACAGAGTAGCTAGGCTAGCACTGCCAGACTTCCTTAACTCGTTTTTTTTGGGGGGGGCTGTTTTATAAACTAAAGCCTTAATAAGACCCTTAAGGTGAAGCTCTATCACCTCCTTTAGACCCGAGACAAAAGGAAATCTTCTCAAGCCAGAGGAAGCACTAGAAGTGAGGTTTTCACCTATACATTAGAGAGGATCCCAGAATGAGATCTGACGTGCTTAGGTAACCACAGACTCATAAGTAAGCTTGAGGATTAGGATTAGTTTGCTTATCAACACTTTGGCTGCACTCTCTGATATCTGCAGTGATCAAAGTCCCCATTGTGGTCAGGTAGTGGGGTGGGCTGTGCTACTGTGTTACAGTATTTCAATTCTCTGTTTTCAGATATTAACATTTTCCCATATATTTGACATAAAATCAGTTCCGTGGGATTCTTGGGAGGAAAAGGCAATTGATTCCTTCTCTTTTGTGTCCCCAGCTCATGTCTGGGATCAGCACAATATTTCACCTTTGACAAAAAGAAGCTTGTAACTGGATTAATAATTGCCTTGGGATTAAGAAAAAAAAATTAAGACAAGGTCTTTAAATAAGCAGTTTAGCAGCCATGAGACAAAAAAACCCTGAACATCACAGTTATGAACATGAATCTGAAACTATAGGCTCATAAATTCCTTTGGGCAAGTTACCTGAACAAAGTGATCTGTATATAACTTTGAGCATGAAAGCTTTTTTCTCAAGTGGCTTAAACTAAAAACAAATAAAAATAGTATTTCCTTCCTTGTAATGATCATATTCAAGCAGAAATCACCTACCCATGACCGAATATTTGAGAATTATGAATTTTTGAGAATTATGAATTTTTAAGCCATTAAAAAGCAAAGCAAACAAATTTGTGACAAGGCAAGGAATTGCCTACATATTTAGCCAGTGCCATGGTCAATGCACAGCTCTGAGGACTCTCATTTGGCCACTGTAGGCTTTTCAGGTTGGAGTCTGAAGAACAGGCAGGTCCTCCAGAGTCTGGGCAAGACCTAACATAAAGAATAAACCCAGAATTTCTAGATATTTATGACATTCCAGAGTGAGGAAGGCTGAGATTTCAAGTGCAATTTGTGCTTTTGACATTATTTGGCTTCAGATAGGATCACTGCAATCAGAGACAGCTTCCCAGAGGGAAGGCAATTTCCACAGAGCAGCACATTATCTCCTCATCATTTGTTTCACTTCCCAAGGAACCAGATGCATCCATCCCTGTTAAGATTCTGGCTGAGAAAAAAGAAACATTAAAATTGACCACATATATGACTGAAATAAAGAATAAGGGAATGTATCTTCATGCCAAGCCTGTGAGACACGTAGATTTGGACCTGCCTGAGCATGTCCATGCCCACGAGCGCGCGTTCATGGCAGCAGGGACACAGGTCCTGCTGCTCTCTCCTGGCACCACAGGCAAGAGCAGGCACAGGGACATTGATGTAAAAGCCCCTCTGAGAGTCCCTTCGGGGGTCCCTGCTGGCTGTGGCACACACAGCTGTGGGGAACCCTCTCCCTTTGGGGGTCCCTGCTGGCTGTGGCACACACAGCTGTGGGAACCCTCTCCCTTTGGGGGTCCCTGCTGGCTGTGGCACACACAGCTGTGGGAACCCTCTCCCTTCGGGGGTCCCTGCTGGCTGTGGCACACACAGCTGTGGGAACCCTCTCCCGATCCCCGAGGGGCAGGAGGGGGCTCAGGCTCTCGCCTTGGCGGGTGAGGCAGGAATAGACTGCGGGGGAAGAAAGGAGTGGACTTCGAATGGAGGGATCAGTCCAGGTTTATTAAAGACCCTGAGCCCAGCACCACCTCACTCCAAAGACCAAGCTCTGGGCTCTCAGGTATCTTATAAAGGGAGGAGGGAACAAAGATAGGGAGCCAATGGGGAAACATGGCGGTATGGACATTGGGAAGATGGGTCTCTGGGGAGACCAATGGGGGTAACCTGTGGGAGGAACCCCGGTTCCTGAACCAGTCACTCGATGCCCTTAACAGAAGTTTCCAGGGGAAGGGATGGGCTGCTGAGTGATGGACAGGACACCAGGGAGGGGTTGAGGGAGGGGGCAGGATGGGCAGAATCACTGAAATAGGGGAGAACTGGGATAAACCAAGGTACAGAACAGTTATAAAAAGGCATATTAAACACAATACAACAGGACAGTGCAGACACAGGCACCCCTACACAGCTTTGCAAGCCAAGCACACTTCAGGTTTCCAGGGCTGGAGTGTTTCCTTGGCACTAGCTGTGTACACACTGGAGTCCTCTGTACCTGTAACAGAGCCCTCGCTCATTTTCTAGGTCTGCTCCTATTTACCTGTCCTAGGTATATAAAGCTGCTGCTGGGCTGCTTAGCTCTCCTGGAATTGCTTCTGACGTAGATTTCTAACACTAAAAGATTCACTGTCACTGTGTTATCTTCCAAAGTTCCAGCTCCTGCTACTTGCAGCATCAGAGCAAAAAATTTAAATTCTTTTCCACTGTTTTTTTTACTCTACTGCCTTGAACCATCTGGATGATAAGCATTAATATAATGATTGTTTCAATTATTAACACTGGTGACCTTTGCTAAAATGCAGCAAAGAGGAGAAAAGTATAGTCAGGGTGCTTTGCTAATAGTAATAATCAGCAGGAGGTCTCAGTGGGAAAGGAAAAACATGGAGTTAAATTATCTGGCAGTTCAAACAAGGAGGCAGAGGAGAAGCAGAAAGCAGCAGGAGAAGGATTTGATGCATGTTCCACTTCTACCTCTGTATCCCATGGTACAGTCATGCAAAATATTACTGAGGATTTAATGAGACATGAAGCCAAGAGAGACACTTGGTCTGGCCCAGCAAAACAATATTCTGACTTGGTTTGGAGAGCTGAAGCACATTTCTGAGATGCTCTAAATGCTGTGATTCCCAAATAGACAACTGGCTTCTCAGGTAGTGTTCTTGTGTTTATTTTCCCTGGATTGAACCTCTGAGGACCACACACTGTTACAAACCACTTGGGTATTGCCAAGCTTCTTTCAAGTGCTTGGGTTTATGACAATGCTCAGGACTGAATAGGTAAGCAGTCTTCTCCCCATGGGGATGATGGCCCGGGTCTGTGCAATGTGCAGAGTTCCCTCTTTTCTTCTGATTGCAATCCCTAAGCTGAGTGGCAGGTGGGGGAGATAACACAGAGGAGAGAACTGCAGCTCTCCCTCCCATGTCCAGCTACATTCACTCCACTTTGGGGTGAATGCTGTAGCTCTGTCTTAATCTCAGTCAGGACACAGTCCAAAAAACACCAGAGAGTGAAGATTAGCAAAACAGGAGTCCAATATGGCAGGGTGCTCAGGCAGAGAAGCTGCTCCCCTCCCCAGAGAACTCAGTAATTTTACCATCTGGTTGCTCTCCTGTTCCCAGTCAGTTTCAGGCACATGGTTTCCCCAGGGAATATGACAGGAATTATTGGTGATTTTCTCAAGAGACATTTCTGTAGTGTTGTGGATGAGGTCCTGTGTGCTGGCTGGAGCAGCAGTGGCTTGGGTGATTTCCATGCACCCATCCTGAACACAGAGTAAAGGCACAGCTTTGCTGCCTGGTGCATGGAGCCCTGGTAGCTCAAACACAGAACAATGTGAGGCCACTAGGATTTTCAACCTATGTTCCAAGACTTCTGGTACAGAGTTTTGGTGCAAGACTAGCAGTGTACTGGGTGAAATACAGTAAAGAGGTTAATTAGGGTTTATTTACTGAGTTGTGAAAAAGTCTCTTGTTGAGATGCATTGGTTTTGTTGCTACCAGTAACATCACTGTTATAAATAGCTTGCTGAAAACAGTGCCCAGGGCACTTGAGTCTTTTACCACCCACAGTCAGAGGCATCTTTCATCCTCAGTTCCTTCCTCTGGCTTGTTCAATTCCATAGCACACAGCTCTCCTAACCCAGAGCATGGGGAGATTCTCCTCGTGGCCATTCCCCCCTTCCTCTCTGAACTGAAGAAGGAGCACCTCGACCAGCCTGGAGTGTATCAGATGGACCATCCAAGCTGATCCAGGCCCAGCAGCCTTGGGGAGAGCAAGTACAGCAGCACACCCACAGCTGGCATGGATGCTCTGTGCTGCTGCAGGGGTCTGAGACACTTGGTAGCAGTTAAATCTCCTCTGCTGAACATTGAGGGTTGGATTTCCCAAATAAGAGTTTTTATTAATTTAGTCTTCATAGTTTTTAGCAGACAAAGCATGTGACTTGATCTGATGTGCTAATCCTGCTCCCCCAGTATTAGTTATCTTCTTTGATGGGTCAGCTTAACCTGCACTAGGCCCTTTGAGGCTGGGGCAAATAATTGATAGAGAATCATCAATTACAAGTCTGTCTGCTCTGTGAAGGACTCCACCAAATGCCTGAGAAAGGCTCTCACTTCTTTCCTTTCCTGGAATAGAAATATTGGCAATATTGCCTTGTGAGGCTCTCCCTGAATTGAACAGCTGGTGAGTGTCAGCAGCACAGTGGCTTTTACCCAGGAGGATGCCCACAAGCACATCCTGGCAATGCTCCCTCTCCTCCTAACCCCAGCAGGATCTCTGTCCAGACACCAACTGGGTGCTCAGTGACCTTCCCCAGGATCAGGTGGCAGCTCTCCCCAGCTGCACTTTATGCAGCACCAGGCACTGCAATTAGCTGTGATGTAATTAGAGGCAAGGAGCAGAACAGACTATGTATGCAGAGATGGTTTGGGAGCCTGAGGCAAAAGCTTTTGTCCATCAGCTGGTGGGCTGAGTAACTTAGAAGTTCTTAAATAAGTGGTGCTGGGCTCTAGAAAGTGTTCAGAGTATAAGAGAAGGAGTTTTTTCTCTGTTTTTTATCTGAGAAAAAAAAAATAAAGGGAGATGATAGGAAGTTCCCATGGGCTTCTTTTGAAAGAAGTTGATCACAAACAACATGAAATAGTATCAAAAACTTGTGTATAAAAACCAACACAACCTGACCTGTGTTGACTAGAGATTTTGATAACAGAATAGTTGAAAAGCTACGTTAAAACGAGGTAAATAAATAATCTAAAAGATATGGCTCAAGGAACAATTACTTCACTGTTGTGCTTCTGTTGAATTCAGACAATGGCTGTGGGTTTCCCCACGCTGAAAGAAGAGGCATTTTTCAAGTGCAATTATCTTCTCTTCTTATTGTGGGAGCCATGAGGACACAGCATGGAAAGGGCAGGAGGGACAGCCTGGGGTGGGGAGGAGCTGCCACCCCAAGGTGGGTCAGAGGAGGAACACCCAGAAGCCACCAAGGACTGCTTTCACCAAGGGTTAGCAATAAAGCCCAGAACCACCCCAACACATGGAAAGGCACATTCATGCAAAAATTATCATCTCACCTCGGGAGTTGATTCTGTTTTCCTACCATCTGCTTGTTCTATATTTACTGTACAGCGAAGACTGAAACGTATTAGAACAAGTAAGTAAAAGACCAAGCCATGTGGGTTCCAGAGTCCTTTGAATCATCTACAGGCTCATCAGGAATCACTCAGCTGTCTAGGTGGACACTGGGACCTCACAGAGCCAGTGACACTTGCATGGAGATAATTCCTTATCTCTCTTTCTCCTTTGGATCCCCTGAGCGTAGAAGGAAGCCCAGCATTTATTTTATCAGTATTGGGCAATCTCACACTTCAGAGCCACAGCTCATCAGCAGTGAGGACTGGAAGGGGTACAAAAGCCATACACTACACTGAGTAATGGAGGGCAGAACATCTCCTGTCATCTCCTTGTTTGCCTAAAACCACTTTACCACAAAGCATCTGGAATGCACAATAGCATTGCCACAAAGGACAGCAGGTCCCAGGTCCTGTGCCAGGTCCACATTCAGCTGGAGAGGTCATCCCCTTTCCTGTCTTGTTACTGACTTCAGCCCTCACTTTCTGGATGCTTTGGGCCCCATGACAGAAAATCAGCAGCTGACAGGCACAGTGACAGCACAACCCTCTGGATGAAACAGCACCAGGCCTTTTAGAAGTTAATCTTCAGTAAAAATGTATGAAGTCCTAAAGGGGGAGGGAGACAGGAAGCCCCTTGGGTCTGTTTGAGAGAGGCAGATGTGAATACCTCTAAATGACACATGTGAATTTGAGTCATTAAGCAGAGATCTTTGTTGCCTTTGTGCCTGGTTAGGAGACAGCAGAAAGGAGGCATTGCTGTCAAGCCATTCTGCACAGGCAGGAATCCACATTAATCACTCCACACTGGCTGCTGACCATCTCAGACAAAAAGGGCACACCCCACTTTGAACCAGCATGATTGTTAGAAGCCACTTGTAAATTAGGGCAATAACCTCAGAAGACTATGGCTGGCTAACACAAATGAAATGACTCAAAAAAATGAAAAAAAAAAAATGAAAGGAAAACATGATCAATAATTCAGAAGATTTCCTGAATGAGATACAATTCAGTGTACTCCAAACCCTTCAGCTCTCATCTATTCTCTTTCTGCTTACAGCTCACTGAAGCAAGTTAAACATTTTTTTGCTCCCTTTGATGCATATATAAACAGATAAACTCATTGAAGTGGCATGGCATGATAACATGTATTTATGATACTGGACATGCAGAGCCCTATTTATCTATCACCATTAGCAAGGCTCCTCTGAGATATATTGCCATATTGTAATGAGGTCCCCATTGCACCCAAGACCAGTCCCCATCCCTGACAAGTGTCACACTGGCTCTGCCATGCTCAGTCACCAGCTAAACATGAAAATGCAGTGCATAAAGAGGCCTTTGAAAAGGCTGCTTCAATGTCTTTGCAATTTATGGCTGTAAATATTTCCTCATGGGATTGAAGGGTGAACGGTGTCTCCATTCCTCTTTGCTCATAGAGGTTCACAAGTGTTTACATTAAAATTAAACTACTTATATAAGAAGTAGAATTCCAAATTTACTCCCCTGCTCCCTCCACATTTTTCATAAAGAATTGAAATGTCTTTTGATAATATTATGTTAAAGCCACTTCCTCAATTTGAAATTGAACTAAACATTTACTGTACAGAAATCTATGGAACAACAACTGGGACTCTTTGAAAAGCTTTATGTTCCATGATAACAAGCTACTGAATTCAGAAAAAAAGGTTTTCAAAATGTAGTCTTTTGGAGCTGGGCAAAAAGGCAATTATTTTTTCATTCCAAATCCTTTCAGTTACAATATTTATAATAGACCTTGAAAAGTTACAGGATGAGCCTTAAATGTTCTGCCCTCTTTATTTTAGGGAATGATATTTTTGCCCTAGAAAGGACTAAGTTGATGCAAAAGTGAATCAGTCTCTAAAAGAGCTGGTAAACATTAGGCTGATAGTGTGGTTCTTCTCTGACAATTTGCTATATAAAGCTGGTAATTGAACCTATCCATGTTGTGGTGTGTATTCCAAGCCATAGCAAAGCAGTGCCAACACTAAACTTTCTCCTTCTAAGTGTTTTCTACAACACTTTCTTCTTCTTACCCCTGTTAGCCCAGCACAATTAATGTAACCAAGGGAGAAGGGACTGCACTAAGGCTTTTCTGCATTGTACTTGGGCCTCACTGAGATAATGGAGGGGCTCAGCCATGACAGGAAGTTCAGCTGGAAACAACCTATTAAGGCTGATAGACCTCTAATAAGCAGACCTTCAAGAAGATATTGGAATTAAGAAATGACTCTGTGATGTTCCAGATCAAAGACTTCAAGACCTCAGTCTGCCAGAGGCATTTTAAAAAGTAGCATTTTTTATAGAGTTGCCAGAGGATAAACTGGGGCATTATTATGGCCATTTAAAACAAACAAGTGAAAAATCAAATAATCATATAACAAAAGAATAACAAAAATAGCAAAAGAATGATCACAGGCTGTAGAAGAATAGATGCACTGAAGAAAAAGCACAGATTGCTATTCCATTTAGAGATAATTATGTACAACTTGAAGGAAATACAGTGAAGTATAAACAAGTGAGGTTAAGCAGCAGATTCCCAGTTTCAAAGCAAAATGTGCTGCACTATTTAAAGTTTTTTAATTCAGATTACAAGAGTGCAAACCAAATTCAGTTCCCCCTAAAATCTGTGATGGGGATAAATTTGGCAAAAAAAGATACTTTCCCTGGAACTTTAACACAATTTTTTTCTTCCTTTGTAGAACAAAAAAGAGGGAAAGGTATAGGGTTAAGTCTACCTGAGCTTATAACTAACTAAAACAAAAGGAAAAAAAGAAAAGGAGGTTCTTGCTCATAGTAAAGCTGTTTCCATAAGGGTATCTGCTCACAAAGGACTTCTCTGGGATGGGTGAAGATGGATATGGACAGGTCTAGTACATACAAGTGGCTTCCAGGACAGATTTAAGTGTCGAGCTTAGAGGAAATCGTACTCCACAGAACACTCTGTGTGTACTGAAGGACAGCAGGGAAGACAAACATGAGAGCCCCACTTACTGCAAGACTGTTCCATAAGCAGCAGAAGAGGCCTGGGGTGCACTGAAGAGCCCATTCCCTGGCTCCTGACAGGCCAGACAGACTCGGGAGGACATTCCTCATCCCTCCTGTTATTCTCTCTTCTGCCAAAAGCTCCTGTTCTTTTCCCCTTGCCAGGACAAGTGACCATATCAAAACCAAGAGACCCCTCATCTTCTAAGTATCAGCTTCACCAGATGGCACAGTTGAAAGGACTGGTAACATCTGATGCTCACAAGACTAGGGGGAGGGAAAAAAGGGGGACTGCAAAAAATATTGCACTTGGCAAGAAAAAAGAAAAAGTGTTGGGAAAAAGGAGACTAGATGCTGGTGTAGTAGGACTCTCTGGAGAAGGGTCCTATTTCAAGATCTCCCTCACTAACTACTCTCTTGTTTCTCATTAACTGATGGAAGAGGGAACAGAATGTTTAGAAATGTGAGGTCTCAGTACATTGCCCATGGAAGGCAGTTCAACAGGCAATTCCAAATCTGAGGCATTGTTTCCATCCTTGATCAAAGAGTTACTCAAAATCCATGAGCAACTTCTGAAATATTTAAGGTGAACAAAAACCCCAAAATATGGTGTCTTTTAGTTGCAAAGCCAAAATACAAATTCTGCCTGAAGCAAGAGGAGTGCAACCTGTGCTATTTCTGAATCCAATTGTCATGGATGCATGTGGGTGCTCCCTTTAATGCCCTTTTAGAAACCTGGAATCCCATGAGTTTCTGCAATACTTCAACTGGAAAACTGCCCTTTTCTTTTATTGAGCTTTTGATTAACTATAAAATACTATAGGTTTGTGGAGATTTTTGTATTTTGTGCACCATCTACTGCAAATTTAAGATCTTCAACAAGGATTTAAATTGAACTGCACACATAAAATATTTTCTGAAATGTCCATTGTCTTATCCAGGTACCTTTCACTTTTCTCCACAGCCTGAAAACAAAGCAGCAGTATGCAATATACCCAGGGCTCAGAAAGGCTGGCTATTCATAATCACCAAAAGTTCACTCTCTTACCACAGAAATATTTGCATTATGCTACTGTTTTTCTTTATCTCTCTACGCAGTGTTTCCTTTTTATAGATGGATTAGGATCTTCATGCACTGATAATCCTCTTTTGCCATTGCTCCAACATGGGTTAAAATATGCAAGGCTTTTTATCTGATCATATTTTCAGAACTCTGAAAGAACTTCAGGACCAGTGACCTCTTTGGCATCTAAAAGGTTGTTGCTGTAATAGCAAACATTCTTGATGCCTTACCTCATACTAGCTTCTGTGTTGAATGAAGAAAAGAGTAAGTCTCAAGTTTCATTTCTCAAGCATTTTGCTTAGACTTTCATGAAAACACTTGTATCCTTCCAGGATGTGGTATGCCTTCAAAAACTCTGGCACAGAAACTAGAAGAGGTCTCTTGGCTTAGGAAATTAAATGCCACTATAGAAAACTGCATTCATTCTCCTTTCTCTCCTTGGAAATGCTGAACAAGACACATAACCAAGATTTTCTAAGGTGATCAGAATCTGTTTCATCCTCGTTTTCTGGACTTTTACCCCTGGAGCTGTTATATCCTGAGGTGCTACACAGTATTTACTAAAATCTCAGGTTCCAAACTCCTCAGACAGAACCCGTGGTGTAAATGGAAAGGCACTTTTTGTCCTTCATCCTGCCCTCTGAGTGGAGGAATAGCACTGCCTTACCTCCCTGCAGCACCCCTCCAGGGTAGTCAGTGCTTGTGAATCATTCCTGCTGCACTTGTGATTAACACTGCTGGAAAGCACATGAGAAAAGATCAATCCACAGAGTGTGGGTGGAAGAGCTCCCAGTAAATAAGGCCAGGGTTGATGTGGTGAACATGAAGGAACAGATAAAGTACTCAATAACTGATCAGAACATATGGCATGAGACAGAAACCCCATGACAAGTACGAGGTGATGTAAATCAAAGATTGTCCCATAAAGCAGACATAAGAGAAATTAAGGTGGGTAGGCAATCTCAATTCTGGCATTTAACAGTTTTGTGAAAGCCTGACTACAATTTAGCAATTAATTAAAAAAAATTACATTAAATGCTCTCAAAGCTTAATCCAGCAATTTATTTACAGGAAAAGCTGCACCGGAGCCATGGTATAGTCAGGAAAGCATGGCTGGCCAGCTACTAGAGCACAGAGTAACAAGTTAAGAGTTAAAACCCTTGCTTGGACACAGGTTTCTGTGTAACCTGAATTATCTAATTCATTTCCTATGCCATAAAGTAGGAATAAGGATATTTCCAAAGTATTTTAACAATTAATTGTTATTTCCTAGCACATGAGATCTGGCAAGGAAGTGTTCCTCTGGGGAAAAAAAAAAAGCAAGTAAATATTAATCATCACATCACTAACAACACTACAATTTTTTCTGCATTTCACATTCTCTTATCTTCCTAATGCTTCATGTGAATTCTGTGACTTAAAAAATACAACACAGTACATTAAATATTAAACTGAAACAAGAGCCTCAAGGAAGAAAACATCCTCTGTCTAGAATTTAAATTAATACATAGGTAGCACTTACTATGCTACCAAAATAAATTATCAAGAGTTCATACATGCCCTAACCTTAGCATTGGCTGCTCAATTGAAAATTGGTGCCTTACATTAAACTCCTGATGGGAAAAATCTATGTTTCCAAAACATGAGCTTGCTTTTTTCTACTGATTTAGTGATTGTGTTCAATGCACACTGGAGAGAGCAGGCTTCAGAGCTGCCCAGAAATTTAGTGTAGAACAGGAAAGAACCAGCCTGCTCCTACCTGAGCCATATATGCCTCCTGCTGGCTAAACCATCTGACTTCTCATTTGGGTTGACAAACCAAATTTAGTTGAATTATATGTTGCTTATTCCTCTGAAAGAAAAAGACAAAGCTTTTCTTTCCTTCATAAGCCTTTTTTTCCCCTTTGAAGTAATAGATGGCTCCTCTAACTTTCAGGGGAAAGTTCATTTTAAATGGAAATGTGACATTTGCTTTTAGATTGAAAACATCATTAATTCCAATTGAATTTGACTGGAGTTTTTTTACTTTTTTTGTATTTCACTGAGAAGATATGAATTCAATTTGGTTTGATCCACATATGGTACTTTTTCTTTTGTCTTGCAGAAGTTATCTTTGAACTGAAAGATCAGTTATTCTGATCTCCACTTTTACCAAGATTTCATCTCTTTTCAAGTCTGTCTTTAGCCCAGGTTTATCATAGTATTTTGCTAGCCTTGTGCAATTTTGCATCTAATGTTTGATCAAATCCCTATTTCAAGTCTGATCCAAACACAGCATCCCTTAATCCAATCCATTTCTACTTTACTTTCCTAAAATAAATTTTTAAAAACAAATCTTAACGTTTAGCAGAGTTTGCTTCTCTGGAAAACTACTCCTAGCACCCATCAAGACACAACAGATTTTTTGTTGCAATGTAATAAGCCGGTAAGACTTTTGCTGTTATGGTTGTTAAAATACTTGGAAACAAAGTGAGTACTTCTGTGTCTAAATGGACCAGAGATGCCAAAGAAGGGCCCTGATCACAGCAGGAGAAAGGCCACTCCTGCCTGCTCTGCAGCACTCCTCACTAAAGCTGGCCCTGCAGTGTCCCCACAGCTGGTGACACATTCCCATCTTTGCCTGGCCCAGGGACCCCGACACACCCAGACCTGTGCCTCGACAGGCTGACACTTCAGCCAATGTTTTCTGACTTCCTGCACTCAGACACACATTGATTGCAGTGCAAGTTATTGATTATTACATTAATGGACGTGAAAACCTCCTCCAAAGAGTCTTTGCTTTCTCCCTGTAAGACACTTTTGCCTTCCAAACCACACAGCACTGTAAAACAAAGTCCTTTTTCTGGGTCCCATAAGTACCTGTAGGTCTTCTTTTAATTCTTTGTACAGACTGACCAACAAATTGATTGAATAACTAAGCAATAGCACCAGACACAGAGAGGAAAAGACTTAACTATTTTCTCTTATTGAGCTACAAGGTTTGACATATAACACTTTATTTCTTTGGAACTTCTTTCAGCACCTGAGAGCAACCCCAGTATACTCATTTCCCCATCATCTGTATGCTTAATGGAACTGTACTATACATGTTAATAGCAGATGAGTGTGCCTAGATCAATATACAGAGATCCACACACCAGAGATGGTCATTGCTTAAGACAAAGAGCCTGAGGACCACAGATATGATGGTCACTATCATACTTATAGAAAGTGCCTCCATTTTCTCGCCCTTCACATCTTGACCTTACACATGGAAAAAACATACATCAGCAACCCCCTTACAGAGAACTCAGATTAAAATTACTGTAGGCAAGACCCTTGCCATGGGTGTTATGAGGAGCAGACAAGCAGGAATCAGAACCCCAGGGAGGGATGTGTGACTAATGATGGGCAAGAGAAATTGCCAAGCACAGCCTGAACCGCTTTGCTGTTGCATTAAATTGCCTTATTTGGGAACTGCTAAAAAAGAGCTAATGAGCTGGGATTGCTTCATACAGGGTTGCAAGTGGGCAGGGCTAATTTATTAGTACTCAGCCTGAGGGAGGGAAGTCCATTCTACAGAGAGGAAGCCACCTGTTTTCATAGATTAGTGAAGGCTTAGCAAGGCAGGAAACTTAAGCAATCAAAAGCAGGAATGAAATTATTCATTTAAAGCTCTTGCTAAGCTGTGAAATATAAAATAACTTCCTGCCAAAAAGGAAATCATAGTTGCAGGATGACATAGTAAAAATTTTATTTTCCAGCTTAAGACAAGCCCAGATTTCAGAGAGATTCCTCCTCTTTTCCTTCTTGTGAGAAATGCAGTCATACACCTTTCTTCAAAGAGCAAGACTTTCTGTTTCTAAACAACATTATAAATGCTGTTATAAATCATTCTCAGCAGGCAGCTGTGCTGAAGGAATCCAAGGGGGAAAAAAGTGACAATTGCAGCCTTTAAGGAGATATTTGCTGCTATTTTGTATTTAGTTGATTTTTTTTCTTTTTTAGCTTGACAAAATATGTTTAGTTTGTCAAATTGATCTGCATCAGACTGAGAAATGGAAATGAAAGAATCTAACTGGCTTCACAGCACAGCATGAATTCCCTACAAGATGGACTTGCTCTAGGATAGAGTCTGGGCTAAACACTTGAGCAGGCTGTTGTCTTACAGACACCCATGTTTGGAGGATTAAACACTGGTGTATATCTGACAACACAACTTGTATCTTCTGGCACCTAAGGCACACCTGAAATCTTGTTGTTACTCAGAGAGTGCCCATTATTTCCCTTGTTACAAAACACACAGTCATCATTCATTTGTGCTTAATCCCTCCAACACCTGCTGCTCTATTCACTGTGGAGGAGTTATTGATTAGCCCTGCTCCAGCCTCTCCACACTTCAACAGATGTGACAATGACTGCCAGGGCTCTTGTTTTTCCTGCTGTGACATCTTAAAAGTCACTCTCAGGTCTGTAATTTCACATCATAAAAATTATCTCATGAGGTTCCTGTCTCTATTTAATGACTCTTTGCAAAACAGCCTCAGGTGGGTTTTTTTTGGTTTTTTCAGCTGTTTTGTTTCTTTT
The DNA here is from genome assembly GCA_013400575.1 of Peucedramus taeniatus. Taxonomy (NCBI): domain Eukaryota; kingdom Metazoa; phylum Chordata; class Aves; order Passeriformes; family Fringillidae; genus Peucedramus; species Peucedramus taeniatus. The sequence continues at coordinate 92,519 of WBNO01026478.1, read as the reverse complement.
TCAATCATAGTGTTCCCAGCTTGTGCCCTGGAATGCACTGGGTGCTTCTTTCCCACAAATCCTTGTAGGAAGGAGAGATGTGCAGGTCCAACCTCTGTCCATTGAGGAATTCTTTGTGTCTCTTTTTCTGACCAGATATTAATGCAAGGGGGAGGCAAGTTCTTCACATGCACAACCAAGAATCACAGTCACCACATGCTTTGGAATGTAATACAATCTTAATTTACAGTTTTATTCTTCACAGTCAGATAATTATACTTAGAGGGAAATAGTGGCACAGGTCCATTTAGCTAATTGCTTCGAGTCAAAGCAATGGTGTCCATCCATCCTGTTTAAATTGGGTTCAGTAATGTTATTTACATTGCTCTGCTTCAGAAATTGCACTCTCAAAAGGGTTCTCCATCAAGAAAAACATTGTGCCAGAATGAAAGGAAGGGATGACCCAGAGCTAGTCTCCTACAGTGGGGAAAGTCTCCAGGGTGCCCCATGGAAATGCTCTAAAGCTTTGCTAGAAAGCAGTGACAACTGCCAGGCCAAAAAATGTGCTGTGAAATCTATGTAAGATGCTCCTTCCTGAACTATTCACTTTTACTATATTACTTTATTATTATTATATACTAATTTATTGGTTTTAAAGCATCTTTAATTGGTTTTCTACCATGTAACAATTTGTTTCAAAAATAGTTGGTATTATGTAAAACAGCAGACTGTACTGAGAAAAGTGTTTTTCAGCAAAAATCTCAGTGCAACCCTCAGCATCCTGCATACTGATTTTGGAGGGAAAAAATGGTATTTCACAATTTTTCACACACCCATCTTTTGGTTTTTGCTGTTTTTTGGGAGTTTCCTCTTCTTTTCTTTGTCTTTCTCAATCACCTCTTGGAACAGTGACTTGGGTCAGTTTGCTAAATAGGTCAATTTGCTGGAGGACTCCAGAAATTTAAGTACCATCTCTATATCCCAGACAATAGGTCACCAAGTCAGAGAAAACAGCTGTAGCTTGATAAAGTCTGGACCTGGAAATCAAGTGAACAAGCAGAATGTCCATTAACTAGAAAATGCAAATAACCATTTTTTCATGAAAAATAAGAATGATACAGACTAGCTAAAGTAGGTCCAATTAAGAGACTCATAAGGGAAGAGAGAGAGAACTTTGGAGATGGAGGTGAGCTTTGGAGAAATATGTATTGACTTGCACAGTTAATACACAACAAGTAGCAGGATTCAGTATGGACTGAGAAGAACAAACAGCATATAAAAAGTAGCACAAATACAAGGGAGATTGTTTGGGTTTGTTTTTTTCTCAGTTGAGCAAATGCTCAGCCATGAGGGGTCTCTATACACACTATGCAGAACTATGAACCAAGATGACTGGAATTTTTTCTCACCCCAATTTGCTGACAAAAGGGATCACAGTTCAAGAGTTTGCAGCCTCTGAGTGGACTGCAATTTTCCAAGCTAAAGGAAAACCAAGATAGTCAGGGAAACTGAGGCCCAATATAGAAAATAGTAAACACAGAAACATCAAAAAAGCTGCAAAAAGACAAAAGAATTCCCAGTAAAAGACAACCCCAACCTTGTCTGTGCTTCCCCAGGTCAAAAAGCTTCACCTCATCTCTCCAGCCATAACTTCTTCCAGTCATTCTGGCCAATAATTTCTATGTAAAGGGACTAGGAAAGAGAGACAGAGCCTCCTCAAAGTTCTGACTCATGCTTCCCTATTGACTGGTCACTAAATGCAGAAATGGCGAAGTATGAATAGAAGTGTGGTTGGAAATTTGTGTCTCTCTTTTGAAACCAGCCCAGCACCAAGGCTTCACAAATTAGACACCCAGGAAATATGGGAATCTGGATCATCAACCAAGCAGAAAAGGAGAAGGGGCAAAACAAGCTTAAAGGTCCAGGAAAATTGATATTATCAGCATGTTTTCTAGAGGTACGTAAAAGAGGACTTTAATTACAATTCCTCTCCCAATACTGGATGATAAGACAACAGAAAGAGAAGAAAAGAAAAAAACCAACAGGAAAAATGTTTTCATCTGGATGGTCTTTGTTGCAATTTTTTTAATCTTTCAAAACATTACATCATAAAATAAAGACAATAGCAGCAAAACTTATCAAGTTGGTACAAGCACATTCTGCTCTGCACTCTGGTAATGACATTTCTGAGATTTTCATTTTTCTGAGAATGCCTTTCTAAAGCACCATTGAATCTTACAGAAAGAGTTAAAGAGGAACAGAGACAAGAAAATAGACAGAATATCCTTACAAGTGGTTTTACTGTTTGTTTATAGTATAATTTGAAGTTGATTAGGAAAAAAAATTTAGAACAGCATCCCAAAAAAAGGTTTCCCCAAATTTTAAAAAACTTCTTTTTTAAACACAAAGCTGAAAGTTACTAATAGTGGTTTCTCAGTATTGTCCAAGATCTAGATCAAGTTCTATTAGAACTTGGAAAAAATCGCTCTAAAACTACATTGATACACTGCCCTGAATAAATTTAAATTGTTGGGAAAATATGATCTAGACACAAACTCTGCTTTTTATCTAATTAAAGCTACTATATGAATCCAGGATCTGAGAAACTGCTAAATGGTAGGCTGAAAGCTGGTATGTTCAGCTTGCATCTCACAACAGGCACCATAAGCTTTCCTCTTGAGAGCATCCAGCTCTCACCATAAAAAGGACTTTGGGGATAGAATGTATTTGGGAGACAAAAGTATTCTCACATACCAAGTATCACCTGCCTTTGCTTTGCTCTGAAGATCAGTGAGGGAAAGCAGATCCTCTTAGCTTCAAAAGGCAAAATGCTATAGAAATGTCCACTTCCCCCAAAGGCAGCAGCCCTGTCATTTCCTGGTGGTAAGACTTAGCTCAGGTATGACCTGTAACCAGAGAGGAGGGAGCACAAGAAGTTTGCATCTACCTGCACGGAGTGAGGAGGCATCACCAGTAAACCTGTGTGCAAGAGCCAGTTATGTGTGCCACGTGAGGGGTGTCAGCATGGGGCCATTCTTCATCTGGTTCCTAAGAACTCACCAGTGTGGTGGACAAGGCTTGCCTTTATGGTGACCTTCCCATCCCAGCATGATCCAGCTCAGAGACTATGCAGTGGCTACGTGAGGACAACTCCAAATGAGCTTTTGCAACTGCTTCCTCAGTGATTTCAACAGCACAAGTCAACAGAGACTAACAATGTTATGAACTGCAGTTGCAGTGGCAGGAGGAAAAAAAATACAGTCCAGTTTAGCAGTGGTATTAAGGAGAGTAACTGTTACTGATGGTAAAGGAGATGGGGACCTTGGGAAAATTTTGGCAACCCAACAGAATTTTTAGATCTACATTTTTTTGATAATACATTTTAGCCAACCAGTTTCATACATTAATCTACAAGCCTTTATTTGAGTTCCATAGATTTGTGTTGGTTTACCTTGTGTTTTCATTGATATTTAAATGCCCAGGAAACTGTTTCTGAAGCTGAGCTTATTTGTGTTTAGTATTGATATAATGCCATTCCAGTAAGTATAAATTGCACAGTAGAGATGAGTTATAACAGCAGGCCTTTGCTATGAAAAGCTTAAAAATAACAAGGCAGCTTCACTTTACTGCACAGACTTACAGGGGCAAATTTTGGCCTAGATTAGACAAAACATAGCTCAGAACAAGTAAATTTACAGGGAGGACTGAAACAGTCCCCAGTCACGTTTCAAATTCATATCTGTTTAGTAGGAGACTTCCTGCTCTAGGTTAGTACACAACATAACATGATGCTTGGTCTTTACCTGTAACTCATTTCTAGTGGACAATGGGAAAAGTGAGAGTAGCAGACATAATGCAACTTGACAACACAAATAAACCCCTGAGAAAACCAAAACTGGCAAACAAACAGCCCATGTACAGCATAAATACAAATACTTCAGTAAAGGGCTTTTAAGGACAAGGTTTTAGTAACCTGAACTCAGACATAATTTCATTTATTATGGGTTAGAGATTTCTGCAGAAAGTCTCTGGCATAGTCCATTAATGGCTTTGGAGGAAGCAGACTGGTACCAGTGACATCCTAAAGCCAGGCAGCAGAAGCTCGGGTGATTTATAATTTCATGGCCACAGTCCAAATCAGGTTCCATGAATATAAATCACAGGGGGAGGGGGGGGATTATTGTATTTTATTTACTTTTATTTCTAGGATTTATTAGAAATAATGTTCCCTATTAAGTGGTAATGAAATTTAAAATCTTTTGAAAACTAGTATCTGCACAAGTTCAGCAATGCTTATGGTGGTTAATGGTTCAGAAGGATTCCCCAAATAACATAGCAGAATTTTCCTGCACAAGGCAGTGGAAAGTGGGACTGCAGAGCTGAGAGCTGTAGGGATACAGAAGCTGAGTCATCCCCTGTGTATGAGGGCTGCAGCTACAGAAAATCCATGCTTCCTTGTTCTTTCAGGTCCCAATTCCCATGTCAAGTTATATTGTGCTCAGGGCAGGATCAGAGAGTTAAAGTCAGTAACCCATCCTTTTGTTTGACTTCTTATTTTCAGGCTGCTGGGAAAGGGCCTAATTTAGAGAAAGAAATTTTGGATATGGTTCAGACTACTTTTGCTAAAAATTTTCTGTAATGGTGGAATAGCCTCACTAGAAATACCATGACAAGTTTTTTATAGGTGCTACTAAATGCCAGAAGATGAGAATTTTAGCCATAAAAAACACTTGATGTTTGAACTGAGATTCTCTCTCAAGCTGTTGCAGACAATTAAAACCAAGGGATGCCTTTAAAAGGGGAAAAGCAATTTAGCTCATTAAAATGTCATTTTAGGTGTCAAGATGTTTCTGTCTGGCCCCCTATGAAATACAGCATTTGCACTTCCCATATTATAATAAAAAATATGTATATTGAGGTATTTAATAGACAATCATCTCGTAGAAAATATTTACTCCTGTCATAGCCTGGCAACTTTCTCAGCAAGTTTCACAGACACAGAAATGGAGAGGAATGAAGGAGACCATTTTGCTTTCATATAAAAGGTCATCAAATGTTCTGCTCAGTATCTCACTGAGAGTTTACTGAGCATCACCTTTTGTCCCTGAACTATTATATCCCAAACCAGGGGATGCTGCAGAAACAGCTGATAAAACGTCAGCTAGGGGCTCCTGAATGGCATGGCCAAACAGAAACTAGAATGAGACACACACATCATCACCCAGAATCTGGACAGGGGACTGAGAACTCAGAAAGTTAAGATTAAAACTATACCAAGATGCCATTGTCATTCTCTTGCATCAGAGCAAACAGTTCTGAATTTGCCAAACAAATTTTGCCTCCTCACTTTTCCATGTTGACGTGTTTTCTGTGATTTGCCTGTTGTCCAACTCCCTACTCACACAGACAATTCCTACTAGACAGACTTCACTTTTCCTGATACTAATCAGAAGAAATGTCCTGGCAATGGCTAAACTTTATATTTCATATATGGAAAATACATTTCCCATATCCTTACAGATGTCTGTGTGACTATGCAGAACTTTTCTATTGCAGGCAAGCATTTCTTGTGAGAAGAACTCATATTAACTTATTAAGAACTCATGCATGATATTGATCTTGGCATTTGGTAAGGAGAATTATTTGCAGAACTGAATGCATTGCATGCTTTCAGATTCAGATGAGATGGTTTTGGGTGCCAGATCCTTCACAGATGCAAAGTACAGGATGATTTAACAAGGAATTACTGCAATTCTCAGACCCGAATTGTACATTTCAGCACTTCTGAACCTGTTCTGGAATTCAAACACAAATCTAAACTGTAGCTTTCACTCCTTTCCTCCTACCAATAAAACACCAGATCTGAAAGGTCTTGGTACATCCAGATATGCTTCATCCATCCTGACACGACAGAATTAGCTCATGGATGAGGCTTCAGAACATTTGCTCATATGAGGAACTCAAGGCCTGCCCAAAACCACCAGTAACAGGTAGGATGAAGAGCTCCAGATGTGGAGGAGACCTGCACTTCGCTGGTGTCTGCCTGGGGCTTGAGGAGCATGGGATCCTAGGATGGTCACCAGTCAGTGTGTTTGTAAAGCCAAGCCCAGGGCTGTCTGGTGCAGAAGTCCCCAGAAGCCATGGCAGCTCTTGAGTGAAGTGGAACCTTCTCCAGGGCCTGGACTTACTGCCCTGTCTCTGGTAAGGTGAAGCCAGAGTGCAGCCCTGCACCTTAAGAGATTTGCTGGTGAAGTAAGCAGAATTCAATTTCTCTTGGATCTTATTGAGTTAGAGCAATCCCAAAGGACCTGAAATTTTTCAAATGTTGCTTTTTCTTCCTTGATTTTCAGACAGATAATGGAATTAGAAATATGACAAGACATTTCCAGAGAAGTGAGCCAGCAGATAGAACTAACTAAAAACTTCTTTCCTCCTCTGCACTAGTGGAATTTGGCTCACTCCTGCAAATTCAGAAGAGTCATTAGATATGCAAATATGTATACTAAAAATTTGCATTCACAGTGCCATGCTTCCATTCACAGCCATGGCAATCTTGAATTCTGGTGGCCAGTTTGATTTTGAGTTGTCTTATTGCATCTCATAAAATCTCAGCGAGTATCAGAGAATGATACATGCACTTTTGTGTATGTAGACATCAGCATGCAATTCCAAAAGTCCGTGTCTGCATGACCTGTGGATGTCTGCATGTTTGACTAGCTTGCAAGAATCTCTGCAATCAACATCCATGCTTTACCTTACCTATATGCCTACAGTTTGAATTACAAGAATATTTAGGATTTTGTGAAAGCTCAGGGAAAGCACTGCTGGTACAATCATGTGTATCTCATTTCCAGCATGCAAAATCTTCTATCTGCAATGGCCCACCCAGTAGCCCACAGGCTGACACTATAAAAAATTTAGTATGTTTTGCAATTCCCATTAATTATTTTGCAGCATTTTCTTTGAAAACACAATTCTATTTTTCATATCCATATGCCCAGACAGCACAAAGGATTTTTAAAAATGCCCACAGTTTAGTTACATTTTGCTTTAGTCTAGAAATGCAGAGAGCTCGTGTTTAGTTTTTATCAATAAAAGGGATAACAAATTTCCAACAAAGATAGTAATTGAAAGGAAATCAACCAAATAATTCAAAATAGTTGTTTAAAAAGTTACAAAATATGACAGCATTAATGGCACTTAAAGCTATAAGCACTTAAAAGATTACCACAATATTTTTTCCTAACTTTTTTCTTTTTTTTTTTTCTTTTCTTTTCTGAGACTATGACAACAGCTTAAGTCTAAACCAAACCCAGCAAAAGGGAGCAGAGAGCCCTGAGATTCTATGGTAGCCCTGGCCCTCATGTGAATCACGTATATGCTTTTATGTCTATTTTTAAAAATTCAGATTCAGCTAGAGAACAGCAGTTTGCTGACATGCAAAAGCTACAGCTTCCCTTCTGTCCTTATAGTCTTACAGCATTAAAATAGAAGGGGTTTTTTCAGTGGTGGAAAGTGTGAATGAGAAATTCTTTAAAAAAAAAAAAGTTGGCCCACTGTTTTATACTTTTAGCCAAATATCATTAAATTGATGTTTCTCTTCTTTTAAACAACTTAGCATGAGATGTTGAGTTTTCTTCATATGCACTTTCTTGCTGTGACTTTACATTGAATCTTCCTACATGAGAAAAAAATCCATTTGTTTCTTTTCTTTTTTTTTTGGTTTTTTTTTTTTTTCATTGCTTAAGATAAATACCCACAGATTTTTAGATTTTTTTTTTTGTTCTGTTTTTTCTTTTTCTTTTTTTTTAATGAAAAAAGCAATCCAACCCTTACGTATGTCTATGTTGATTTTCCAACCAGCACCCAGCTGCTAGCTGTGTCCATGGACATTCTTTTGGCATTTAGAAAGGTAATGCATCTGACACCAGTATAGGGAAAAAAAAATCTAGCTTGGATCACGTGCCAAAACGTAAACTAAGCCTTACTGAAAGTTTCTAGTTCACTCTGATAATTTCTCCTCTTTTTAATCACCAGGGGAAGGCTTTATGGATGCATACTCCATTACAAAGATACACTGTTTTTCATCCCTTTCATAGGCCCTTCTTGCATAGCTGCCTTTTGTCTAATATCACACCATGGTAGGGGCCCTCTGGTCATACTGCCATGGTCCAATCCCTTCCTTTGTGTCTTGCCCTGGTAATCTTATACAGGCTGAAATTTCCATGTGCGTAGCTTTCTGTTGCCATTCTGCAGTGCTGAGTTCCTGATCTGTTTTGGCAGAGCAAGCTTGAGTCTTTATGGCACAGTGAAATATTCTTGGATGCTATATAATTCAGACTGAATAAGGAGTCTGTATAAGGCACGTGTCTCAATATATATGTATATAAAAACACCAACATTGTTAATTCAAGTCAAGCATCTTTTACATTTAACTTCTGTCTTAAAGTAACACTTTGTTTTTATGCTTCCTTTCTTTGGCTTCATTGGGAATCACTCCATTTTCCAGGTCTGAGTGCTGCTGGATACAGTTGGTCAGAGCTGCAGTGCTAGAAGTGTTCTTGGAATTACAGATCTTCTCTTTCTCCTCTTCCTTTTTTTCTTCATCCAAGGAATAGTTTCTGAAGGTCTCATAAATTTTATGCATATCCTCAGGCATGGTCTTTTTGAGGTCTTTGTTTTTCCTTTTGGTCATCTTAGCGGACGATCCAAATTTGTTGATGATGTTGTCCTCAGATGCCCCCTGCCCGTGCTTGTTGAGCTTGTCTGACCCTTTAAGGCGCAGGTTGTTGGGCCTGTTGTTGATGCTTTCCTGAGAGGAGGCCTTGCAGCGTCCTGTTTCCAAGGTAGCAAAGACGGAGCGCTTCTCTGGAGAGAGCATGTCTAAGGAGTGGGCTCGCTGCTCCAGGCCCAGGCGCCTGCGCTCCATGCTCCGGATGGTGGCCGCCCGTTGAAGCTTGTCATGGATCTCCACGCTGAGCCGCCTCCGCGTCTCTCTGAACTCAGCTGTCACGTTTGCTTTCCACTCTGCTGCGTGGGCTTTTATTTCTCCAACCTTCACAACATGAAGAAAGAGAAATTAATTTAAAAAAAGAAAAATCTTTCCTGTAGAACAGTAGCACAAGCACTTTCTTCTCTGGCATGAAACTGGGGAGTGGTTACACCTCCACTGCATCCATCTGGACCCAAACTTCAGTAGTAAAGGGCTTACACTGGGCAAACTCTAAACATAGCAACTGGTGGCTTTTGTGACATAGAACTCATCTGCCTGTGTCACCCTGCCACTCCACATATTTTATAGCTGTGTTACATGGTGGGACATGTTCATGCTAATCCATCCTTGATTAAGAACAATTCCTGACTCATAATGTCAGCAGTAGATGGTCAAGAGTGGGCAAAGTTAATCACATATAGTTAAACCAATACACTTCAGAACAGCACAACAACCAGTGCAGCAGTACAGGAATGAGTTTTCCTGTATTGCTCATGGATGCAGCTGTTTAGTCCCACTGAAGGTTCTGCTCAGAGACCCAGGGTCACAGAGCAGTTAATGTTTAATACCCATTAGATAATTTCAAGTGGCCCTCTGACTCCTCCAGTCTAGGGTTCATTTTCAGGGACAAATGTAGCTGTCTTTAATGGAGGTTTCCATTGCACAACTGTCCAAATACCACACTGTCAAGCCATCTGGAGGAGTTTTCAACACACATTCTGTATGGGCACTACGGGCATATCCTTGAATGTCCTACTGTCTTTCTCTGTTTTACTCCTTTGCACTGGAGGCTGGAATAATGGCTAAGAATAAAGCACCTAGTGACAGCTTTATTCAATAAATATGCCTTCCAAAATGAGAAAAATCAAGATAAATGACCAAGCAATATTTCAGTTAAAACAGGCCTTTCTCAAAGTTCATCTAAAGAAGAACAGATTGAGGAGTACAGTGTCTGCAGGAGCCCACCACAGTCAGTGCTTTGTTTGTGCTGCTGCAGCCTGAACTCAAGTTTTTGCATCCAGTAGCACACAAGGAGTAATTTTTTTTCTGCAGCCAGATGAAGAGGTGCCCATTTAGCACTGTGGAAGAGGGTATCTTGCATCCATGTGGGAGGCCAGATTTCCCTCTGTAGGTGCCTGGTGATCAACAGAACAGCCTTGAAAAATTAGGAATAGAACTACCTCCCTACCAAATTTTCCTGCTATTTGGTTAACCCTGCCAGGTAAACTTTGCTAGTAAAACAGGAGGAGATTGCCTTAAAATTTGAAATTATATTACTAACATCCTCCACCACAGGCTTCAGCTGTGGAAGCATGGCAGTTGCCTTTCTATTTTCCACACTTATTTGAGTGAGGAAAATATCCACACTCAAATAAGTATGGAAAATAGAAAGAGCAAAAGAGAAAAATAGGAAATAGAGCAGTATCCTCTTTAAATCAGGGAGGGCATGTTCTGAGAGAATTTAATCATTCTTTCCTTGATGCTGACTACTCAGTTTCTTCAGCTTTTAAAAAGAGAGTACACAGTAAGGGACATGAGTCTAAACTTCTATTCAGAACCATATTCCCTGGCACAGGAAAACACAGGAAAATCACCTAATTTTTAAGGAGAGGACACTGAAATTTTTAGTACAATTTCATAGCTAGTTTCAGAATAAAGGCTGACATCTCATTCCATAATTGCAATCCTACTGTGTTCTGTGTATTTTTGAGTACTGATAGAGGTGTAACAGCTTTGGTTGCTTCCATTGCTTTTTTCTCTTCTTTTGTGAAGGAGCTTAAGATCAGAGCTACCAAAGGCAGACTGTGAAGTAAACCACAGGGCATATTGAGCATTGGTCATGCAGAGCAGCATCCTTATTTAGACAAGCAGGAATCAGGCACTTAAATCTCTCTTGTAAAATGACAAACCACTGAGAAAATACTGATCATACCTCTTCTTGTGTCTTCTTGGACAGGACTCTTAACCAGTCTCCAATCATACTCAGAACAGCAGCAAAGTAGGCAAGGCCAACAAGGATCCAGAACCACACTAAGGGTTTATACCACTCCATGTATTTAATGTCAGCATTTCCTCCTGAAATAAACATAGACTTATGCTTTCAAATCATGAGGTGCCAAAATCATTATAAAATATCTGCAGTTCTGAAAAATGCCTAAAAGTATTTCCTAACTTGTCAACAGCAATGTAGTTCTGATAATAAGACCAAAAGCCTGTCAGATAGGAGGAACCCAGTCTGTTTTAATTTAAGTCTTCAAAATTACCTATTGTTCTGCTGCTATGTGACCTGCCAGAGCACCCAGTAAACACTTTCCTTTGTATTGCTCATACACTGAAGCAGCTCTGAAATTCTACTTTGATAGTACTTGCAACAGCATAAACACTAGTCCAAGAAAAAAGTTTAATACAGCTGGTCTTCCTTATTCTGAACTGCCTGCAACCTCACAGTTGAGAAAATTTACAGATCAACCCCTTTAAGTTACAGCGTTTCAAGACTGTTTTGGGTTTAGCTGGATTGAGAGATCTGTGTACAGAAAAAAGAAATGTAGCTTTGTCTTCCAAATCAGGGTATCTGACAGGAAGCCAACTATGCATTAGCCCTGAAAATAAGGCTGTACAGTCTTGGGTACCATTCAGAGGGATGCGTTATCTGGCCAGTGACTTCTTAGGAGAAATGGATCAAACCAAGCAACAAATACACCCCCAAATAAGTGCAATAGTGGCCAGGTTGCTGCTTACTACAGAGTAAAGTACAGAAATTTTTACAAAAGAAAGCAACCACAGTTTTGAGACACTCAGTCCCATTACAGTGCTATGTGCACTGCTAGAATGAGAGCCAGCAAGAGGCAGGCACAGCCCTGAGTGGAAGAGAGTGAGCAGGAAAGAGTCTGCAGAGCCCCATGGGCACTGCCATATCCCTCGATGCAAGTGAACATCACCTTGGTGGAACCTGTGTAAATCCCTGCCCGAAGAGCAAGCCTACCAGGAGACTCAGGCAGAGGGCTGCATATTTCCTCTGTATGACTGCAGAGAGATTTTAGGGTTTTTCCCTGTTAAAATCACCAGACAACACAGTTCAGCCTTTTCCCTTTTGCTTTTTTGCAATCTGAGACATTTCTATGACTCTTTAATTTTATCAAGGCTCAATATGAGTATAGTTACAGTGTTTGAACACCCCCACAGAAGGTCAGACATTTGAGACTTGGCAGGGACCCAAACATTGGTTTTGAAGTTAATTTCTCCCCACAGACTGCATGAATCACACTCTTTTTTTCCAATCTTTAAGAGTCTGAAACAATGGGAGGTAGGGACTGCTGTTGCTATGGTACAAGAAGCCTCTTCTGATCTTACATGTCCCTGAGGAAGCTCACTAGGAAAGGGATTGTCTGGATCTATCTTGCAGAGTAATCAGGTGACTGAGAAAGTATGAGACCACTTTTTTCAGCCTATCAGATACCCTGTTTTTTCAGGCTCCATGCACAATTTTATTTCCAACTGTAGTACAAAAACCTCCCAGTTTCCCAAGAGCTGGGATTTATTCTAGGTGGAATAAGCCAGCATAGCTCCTTTGACGCTGCTTTAACCATTAAGATATAATATTTTTGATTTGCTGTTGAAGGAACAGAGATACTGAGAGATTAAAGTGGCAGAAAATAAAAGGGGCAGAAAATCTCTCTCAAAACCAGCAATAAACCCCAAATCTCCTGGTGATCACCTGGCTTAAACTCTTATCATGAAAATGCCTCTGAAGTTTTCTTATTCAGGGTCTTCCATATAATTTTTGAAAAATCCTGCTTATTAGTAGCCACCCAGCTGTGGATTATATTCTCCTAATCAGGTGCATATAGAACAATTTAATATTCAAAGCTTCTTTACTATCACATTATTAAACAATACTGAAATGTTGTATTATAAAGAAAAATATTGTACATTTTTTTTATTTCCCACTGTGATACCTCAAAGAATATCAGTGAATTCCTTTACACATCTAGGTGGTTAAAATGGACAAAGCTCACACAATCACTTCTGTAACTGAATGCTCCTAAAACTTTCTTTTTTATATCTCGGTCTTTCTTTGTTCAGTGACTTTTTTTTTCTCAATAATTCATGACTTCTATGCCAGTATGTCATAAAAAAGGAGGATTAGAGTATTTTCTACAAAAAAGACCTGTCTACTGTTCTTCAGCAAAGAAAATTTTGTAATTTTATTTGATGTTTTAAACTCATTCTATTTATAGGGACTAAGAAGCACAATATGACTGTTTTTAACACAGGCAATTTAATACCTTTAATTAGAACCACTAACAGGAATGAGGAGTAGAGGTCATGCACTGATGGGAAAAAAAATCACTTATTTTAACAACCTTTTTGTTAGCAAAGCAGTTGTGTGAAAAAAAAATGTCTCTCTCATCTCTCCAGCCAACTATCTCAATTCCCTCTTTGGAAATTGTATATGGGTAGATATTTATAGTTCCTGCTCATACTGTATTAATCTTGGAGAGTCTCTCCCAAGCACTGAGATACACATCCCATTAGTCCTTGTCTCCTACAAGAGTTTTCCTTAACAGGGCAATTGCAACGTCAAAATTTCTGCCAAGGTTAGGAAAGAATGCAGGTTTTGAAAAGCTGCAGCTCCTGTAGTAGCAGCCCACTACTGCCCCTGACCAGAGACTTCTACAGACCTATGGCTCATTTGTCCTTTGTAAAAGCTTCCTCCATTCATCATTCGGGCTGCTTGCTTCTGCAGTCAGCCTCAGATTGAGCACTAATGGACTAATACAAATCTTTAATTCAATGGGAAAGTAATTTTACTTTTGCATAATTCATGGCATGATAAAGGATAATCAGGACTTTCCAGGCTCCCGTTATCTACACTGCTGAAGGCTCACAATCTACAAATGGCAAGGCACTTGGACCTCAAATCAGCCTGGTGTCATACTGCACAGTAATCCCAACAAAAACACCTGGCATCATTTCACTGAAATATAACACACTGTGAAGAGCCTCCTCTCTACAGCAGAAAACAAATTCTAAGAGCCAAGTCCCTTGTTCACAGCATCTTGGCTCAAAGCTGCTCACCTGCTACAAAATCACCGAAGCCAACAGTGGTCAGAGTGACAACTACAAAGTAAATGGACTCCAAGGCTGTCCATCCCTCGATGTATTTGAAGATAAATGCAGGAATGGTCACAAAGACAATGCAGCCTGCCAGGATGAAGGCGATGGTGGAGATCACCCGAATCTTTGTTTGACTCACTTGTTTATTCTAGAAAAAGGAAATAACAGGAAAAAATGTTTGAGTGGATTTCTGGAACTGTATTCTTTGTGAATGACACACTGATTATGCTGGTGTCACCTGGTATGTCTCTTTCTGCCTTTTGTGAGCTTGTTGGGTGGAATACAACCCTCTCTCCCTGTTAGTGAGAGTCTTGCCCAGGTAATAGTAAACCCCCATGTCTGGCCCCAGTTTATCATGATTCCCATTTTCTATGCTAGGAAATGACTAATCTGCCACAAACACCACCTGGAAAAACATTCCTGAGCTTCAGAAAGGCATCAATATGCTCCATATCAGGTTCAATGCGTAAGAAAATGTGCACATTCTCACCTCCATACATATGTGTACACCCATATTGCCTCACCAGCACCAAGCAACAGACAGAACCAAGATTAAAATGAAAATAAACCCCTTTTCCCTCACTGAAAAGGTGCAATTTTATGTAGAAATAATTCATGCTTTGAGTTTTCTAGACTCAGGATTTCCAGCTTTCATTCACAAATATGAAGGTTAAATCTCCTTTTCAAAAATAGAAAGCTATATAATTGGTTTACTCCAGAAAAAAAGGATTTATGTCAAATACCAAACAGGCTGAGATAAAATTACCTATGTAAATCCACACTGGAAAGCTCTTGAACAAAGAGTATATGTTAGTGGATTCTATAAACTGAACTCAAATATAGTCAGTGTAATTGTAATATTTTACACCCCTAAATCATATAAACTCTTGATTTATTTAATATATACTTAGATTTTGTTTCTATTAATATTGATACAAGCCTGGATTAACACAATTGACTCTGGCAGATTTATTTCAGATTTTCTCTGCTGTGAATAAACTCAGTCCCTAATAAAGTTTCATGAGAAACCTGTAAATTACTAGAAAGCTTACTGCGGATTAATTTTCAGTGTAAATTCTCTATATATCCTGGAAAAGCAATGTGGAGGTCACTCACTGTAAGTCATATTTCCAAATTAGTTTGCCAAATCAAGCATCTCCCCTAACCCAGGAATGAGATCTCGTTTCAGATTAAGGTATTGCCTAGACAGGAAATAAGATCTCAGAAGTTATCTTTGTAATATACAGAAGGGATATTGCCTGAACTGGTTAATATCTAACCAGCTTGTGAGCAATACTGTGCTTCCCCTAAAACGGGAGCATTTCTTTTAGAGATGCAGTGTCAGACTCTCATTAAGTACTCCTCACAAAAATATAAAATCTGAATTCATTCCTTATTGCCTCTTTTTCCAAAGAGCCATTTTGAGTATTTTGCTAAAATACCAAAGGACTATCTATCTTCTCGAAGAGGTATGGACACACATTCACAATGGCAGGATTTCAGACTTACACAACGAGTAGTGAAAGGAAAAGAACAGATCACATGGATGTTACACAGTGTCCTACATTGGCACCTCTGCCTTCTTCATTGAGAATAAGGATTAAATCAAAGTGATGTTTAATTTCTAGTTTGACCAAGGCAATTCGTTTACTTCTACAAAATGCTTCAATTTCCTGATATGTAAAAATGAAATGTCAGAAATCTTGCTTTGTGGAAGTTAGGAGACAAGTGCCTCTTGGGCATCCTTGGACAAAAAGTAATCCGGAGCTTCCCGGCATCAAAGTTCTGCACAGTAATTCTTCCTCCAGTCCCCACATAGCAAAAATTAAAATGCATTTCAGTATGTGTCAGAATTGTCTCATGAGAGAGACAGGAACGAAAGGAATGGCCTTCAAATCAGTAAGAACTGTTCAGGACATCCCCTTGTCCATGAGCGATAAACTCAGCCAAAGGTTTTTGGTTTTTTTAAGTAAAACGGTAACAATGTTAATGAAAGGATCTGTAAAAGGCTTGACTCATGGTTATTGAGCACCTTTGTCACTCACACAAGGGCAGAGCAGCTGAGGGTACAAATGAAGGCAGAAAGCAATGGTGAATCAGACACAGCATTTTTAAAGCTACTGAAAAGGGCACAAAAGCAGGACTCAGAAAAATAATTACTTAATGAACAATAACACATGAAATGTGGGACCGACATGAAAAGGAGGGTCTTTTTACAGTTAGGCATGCATTCAGAGGAAATTCACAGCAGAGTCTAACTGCTACAGATGAAAAAACATGCTAAAGCATAATTGTACTTACTAATGGAATATTTACATTGCAATAATGACATACTACAAAAATGTAATCCACTGCAGTGTTACACCAAGTCATTATTACAGTAAATAAATAAATAAATGAATAATCACATTATATAACACTAAAGGTTGAGAAGTCTGACTAAGTTCATACAAATTTCTCCTTTAAAAAATATTTTCAGCTTGGAGCCAAACTGTCAAATAGCTGAGCAACTTCTGTCAGGCTAAGAAATCATCTGAACCCATTTTGTGGCATGAATACAGAATTTTTTATAGCTGTCAAAAAGAAATAATAATAAACCTCTTCCTCCAGGAAAGGTAGCTAATCTTATAGTTGTTTAAGTAAAATTAAAACACCTTGTGAAGAGACATTTTCCACTCTTTTTCTTTTTAAGTTTGTTTACCCACAAGTTCTTTCCACAGCGATGAAGCAGAGAATTTGTAAGACATTCTTCAAATATAAATAAATTCGTGCCAGCTTATGAGACCAATTTAAATCCACCTAGAACTAATCTGGAAAACATCAAAGAAGTAATCTAAGAATCTAAGAACTGAGAGTTTTCTGTGCACCCATCAGGGTCATTTCCATTTTCCACTGACAGTGCTGATTTTATTCTTGAGGTGGCTAAGTGCTAAACTGGCAACATTACTGATGTCATCTTGCTTACATGGATTCAAACAACCTACTGTCAATCTGCCCTAGTGCCAAGAGGGGTAAGGAGAGACAGAGCAATGAAAACACCCTTATCAGTGGAATTTAGTTCTTATCCATCTTTTCCATCAATAACTGCAGCTTCTCTTTTTCCTCATTTTGTATTATATATACAGGGGTTTTAGTAGTTTTGGTCTTACCTAATAATTTCAGGAGTTAAAATAAACCTTGAGTTTTTTACTTTGTTGTTTCTCTCTCTGGCCCAACAGATCAAAGCCAGTGTAGTGGGTTATTTTATGTCTCCTGCTCTCTTCAGGGGAATTAACTGAGGTACAATTTTTCTGACCTGATGGTTGACAATAAAAGCACCAAACAGTGTTTTTAAGTTTGCATACTGAGACCACATGGTTGATATATATTCCTATGAAAAAGGAGCAGGAGGCACTGGGTAGGGGATCAAAAGAAGCTAAGTTATACTTATTTAAGTATATAAACTTATAAACTTATACTTATAAGTTATTTATAAATAACTTATAAAAAGTTATTTATCAGACTAGACTAAATGCTATGTGGAACATATATATTTGCATGAACAACATATTTCACATAAGCTCATTCCAAGATTCTGTAGTGTCACCTCTCATTTCATAGAAAGCTCTCCCTGTATACAGTACTACCAAACCAAAAATAGCACTGGAACACTTGCTGCTTCTCAGTGAGCTCAGATGGTTTTTCCATCCTCCAAACTTTCCTTTTTCTGAATTCCTGACAAATCTCCCCAAGGCTTCAGGCAAGCTGGCTACCTTTTTTGCTAGATGACCAATGGCACATTTTTAGAGATAATGTAATATACCTGCATGGAAAATGCTGTCCTCATCTCTCCAAAAGGCTCTGTATTTTGGAGCAGAGAAAACACATTTCAAAAAAACACATTTCTTTAGTATTTCTTTTGTTCCCTTCACTTACTCTTAACTTTTTGCCCTTCCCCATGCTGCCAGCTATTCTCAGAACAGATTGTCTCTGCCCATGCACTAATTAAACAGCTTGTCTTCTAAATCACCTTCTCTAGACCAAAATATTTTAACATTAAGAATGACAGTCTTTGTACCAAAGCCATAAACCAGAATATCACATATATCAGCTCACAAACATTTGATATGTCCTTAGTCAAAATATGTTTGCAAAGGTAGTGCGGATGGTGCAGGCAGTGATAGCTCACACTGCTTGTCTTTCAGCTCAGCCAAATGCAAGCCAGTCCTGGTCCAGATCCTGGCACACACAGTAAGGTGTGATGCCCTTCTCAACAGGCTACATGGAAAGACTGGCACAGCACTGGTCATCAGTGATTTGGTCACATCAACCTCTTTGCTGCCTCTAACAGTCACTGTGGATTTCACTGTAACTTATTCTAGCTCCTTCACGTTCAAAATGAGACTGAAACTAAATGTATTTTAAATATCACTGACTTGGACATAATACCTAAGAAAAATATAACAATGTTTTGTTCTTCTCTGTTCTCTGACACTGCTAGTTCCTG
Source organism: Peucedramus taeniatus (assembly GCA_013400575.1). Lineage (NCBI taxonomy): Eukaryota > Metazoa > Chordata > Aves > Passeriformes > Fringillidae > Peucedramus > Peucedramus taeniatus. The sequence goes on along the minus strand of WBNO01026478.1, from coordinate 73,944 downwards.
TCAGTTCCAACAGACCCACCTCAGGGCACTGCTGAGCCACTGAGGTGACATGGTGGCACCTCTGGGAAGGTGTGTTTAAGAAAGGGCAGGAACGCTGGACAGGCAGAAGACAAAGGAATAGAGGAGAGAACAAAGGAATAACAAGGTCAGGTGAGTGGGAGCTTCTCCATGGCAACACAGGTACTGCAGGGTCTGCAGGCCATGAAGGACCAGCAAAGGAACAGAGGAAAAGAGTTAAGACCAGCAGAGAAACCACTGTGTACTGACCCCAACCCCTGTGCCATTTGCTGATGCACCAGAGGGACTGAAGGTGACCCACAGTAACAACATGGGTGGAGGGGAGGTGTCTGGAGGGAAGCTGAGCTTGAAAAATGGGAAAGAAAGGCATTTTGAATGTTTGTGGGGATTTTGTTTCTAAATACTCAACTCAGTAATTAATTTTTTATGCTAACTGACAATAAATTAATTTAAATCCACCAGTCAAGTTTGTTTTGCCTGTGAGAGTACCTGGTAAGTGATTTTGCTATCTTTATTTTGACCCATGAGGTTTTTTAGAGATCAATCTATTGTTCTTCCCATGTTCTCTCCATCATTGTAGGCGAGTGAGCAAATGGCTGTGGGTGCTTGCTGCCAGCCAGGACCTACTCACCACATCAGTGGAGAAGACAACACTCCTTGAAAACAAGCAGCAGAATTATAAGATATATTAAAATATAGATGACATTTCAGACACCTCCATGGGTTGAAAAAAGGGGTTGAACCATTCTACTAGATATGGGCTTCCCCTACATTCTAACCTCTTGGTGCCTCTGTGTTATTTTAGTTCTCATGTTTTATAAAGAATGCTACTATGGCTGCACAAGAAGGGGCAGAATCCATTCTCTGCTTTTTAACTGTAGTCAGTACCAGAGGAGGGACAGATATTAAAAGCTGTAAGAAGTCACATTTATTACTAAGCTTGGGAGACACAATACTGGACTCATACAAGACACAGGTCGGAGTAAAGAAGGATTTCCTTTTTTTTTAAACATCATTTTTTCCCCATAAAACCACATTTCTGTGGGGTGTTTGTCTAGACCCAGATGGAATATGCAACAAGCTTGTCACAGAGCAGCAGCTTTCTCTAATGTCATTTTTGTAAATCTCTGCATGGATCTTGCTGCAGTCATAATGTGAGTACTATCTCATGAAAATACAGAAACTGGCAGACATTTTCTAGGCTCGATATACCTTTTTCCAATCTTCCTCCTCTCACTAGAAATCACACAGAGGAATTTCTGATATGGACCCACTAATTTTTGCATGTTCCTTATTACAAAAATAAAAATTATGATCCTAAAGCTCTGTTATGGCTGAACTGTATTCAGCCCAAGGGAAAAAAAAGAAGCAAAAAAACAAATTAAATAAGAGGAATCCATGTACACATATGCTTTTCTCAAACACTGGAGCAGACAAAGGACAACAGAGGTTGATGGCATAGACTTCAGCAATTTTACAGAGGCCAAATTTGTAATGTGTTGCTCCTCCCTTCCCTCCTTCAACTCACCTCTGAGTTACACCTATATTCCCCCACCCAGAAAGTGAAAAAATGTGCTAATAAGGATTGTTCCACATAGCTTCCCTGTACCTGAATGGATCTGATCTTGCCATCCCTGGTATAGCATACTCACCATCAAAGACCAGAGGATAAGAACAAATTTAGCAAAATGTCTGCTACACTTGTGCTGCTTTCCTTGAAGAGGAATAGCTGTAAGCATCACTAACTAAATTAAATACCCAGTCAGAGGGCCTAAAATGTCAAAATCTGTGATCCATAGATGTTCTAATTGACTTTTTAGCACTAGCTTGCTATCTGAGGTTTGTGTAGAAAAAGATACTTTTCTGCAGCTCAGATATAATGGAGAGGGTAAGTGATCCAAAGAATAAACCAAACATATTCAAGACAGTGGTTTAACCTAAAACAGAATTCAGAGACAAATTCGTCTCTGGTTGATGAGGAGTCACCACCTGTAATGAAGTCAGAACCCTCACCATCAAGCCTACAAGCACCCCTATTTTAACCCTGCTCAGGGAAATGTGACTCTTAAATGAACCTTTAAGGTGTGACAGGCAAAAGAACAGATCATGAGCTGAGCTTGTTTACATGCATTTGTTCTGGATTTGTAAATCACCTTTCTCATCACTGATTTTTTATATTTCTTTGCCTTTTTTTTTGGTGGAAATGACTCAGCAAATTGTTAGGCTGAGGTCTGAACCCTGAACTTTCAGCTCATAAACCTTGTATAATTTTGGAATAATACTGTGAATGTGCAACAGTAGGCTGAATTTCACACCCTGCCCTGACAGCTCTGTTCAGAGACAGGATGCCAGCAGATGGCAGATAGTTCACTGCATCAGTCAGTTACTCTGTTGAAGCTGTTATGTGAATATATATTCCTTTAATTTTACCTTTTTCCTTACAGAAAATCACCCTGAATAACACTATATTAAAAAAAAAAGAAAAGATAAAGTATTAATATCCTCAGTGGGTTTTTAGTAGTTGATGTAATAACACACTGATGCTGGCTAGTAATGCAATGTAATTAAACAAAATAAAAGAGACTGTCTTGAACAGAGAAAACCCATGAACAGAAGGGAGACTATCAAAAAAGATTGCATTTTTAAGTGCTCTTCCTCTACACAGTTACTGTCTTATCCTAAGTTTCTTTCCCAGATTCAGTTTTCCATTCACTTTCAGGGAAGGAATTTGTACAAACAATTCCTGTCACTTTTGCAGTAAGAGATCAGAGAAGACAAAAATCTCTAAAAAGAAGTTGAATCTTTAAGTGAAAGAGTAGCTAGAGTTGATCAGATATATTCAGAAAGACAAACAATAAAGTTTAGGAAAGGTAGAGCTTTGACAGGTGCTAAAAGAAATCTTTCCACCAATGGAACTACCCTCACTGCTATGACAGCACCATTCCTATCCGCCAAGAACTACTTTTCCTAGGACAATTCCAAGGTTAGGTGATGTGTACTGTTATCTTTCAGAAAAATATTAAGTGAAGATCACTTTCATAGCATGTCTCTGGAAACTAGAGCAAAACATATTCTCTGAGCTGAAAACCTCAAAGTCAAGTAGCAGATGTGTCTGTTCTGGCAAGTCCCTGGTTCATTGAAGCACAAGTTGCCTACAGAGGCATTGCCTTTCTGCACAAAGCAGTGTGTTTTTAGTGGTGCAGCCTTGCCACCACTCAGGTCTCTGGCTGCTTGCTCACATCCTGGTATTGCAATTCACAGTCTACCAGCTGTGTTGCCAGACCTGTCTCTGTGTCCTGCTGGAAACCAGAGGAGTGAAAGCAGCAACCAAGCCCAGGAACTGCTCACAGTGGCCTCACCTCAGAAGCCAGAAAATCCTGGAGTGCTCTCAGAAACTCATTGTGCCCAGGCTGAATTCCTGCCTCTGTACTAAACTGCAAGATAAGGGAAGATCATTCAGGTTATGCTAAAGCAATCTACTTCTGGAGAGAATTTAAACACTCGTCCAAGGTTTGAAAAAAGACTATCCAAATTAGCCTATATTTAACTCGTGATAATGGCAGCTGCTATGTTCTGTAACAGTGTACTCTGCCTATGGAGTACTTTCTATCTTTAGATGTTTGCAGACACTGTGTGTACAGAGCATGCCAAAAGAACGGGGCTTTGTTCTACTGTTTATTATAGAAACATACATACATGAGGGATCTTGTGAACAACCTGTGAAAGATAAAAATACTACTTTTATGGCATTATGTCACCTTGAAATGCATGTTTCGTTTCTGTTGTGTCTGGCCTTGTACATATTCATTTTCTGGGGAATCACACTTGCATACATGTGTGGGACTGGGACTCAGGTTCTGCCCTAGATTATTGAATATGGAACACACAGGAATAACCAGGAGCTGAGAAGACAGGGCTTTTGTGGGGGAAGCTTTGGTTTACATCTCTGACCTGGTTGCTGCTTATTTACTTGTACCAAATATAATTATTCCAGTAGGACAGATGGCATCAACTATTCAATGCATAGTGTTTGGGATAGCATCATCCTGCCAGTGCCTCCGCTTCCTAAAATGGTACACGAAAATTTCTATTTTTTTACAAAGCATTACTTTGCAATGAAATACCTCCAGCCCTACCTACACATAAGTAAGTAGTTGTTTTCCTGGCTAGTTACACACTGAAATAATGGTAACATTTTGGATTAGAAGATGAGTGGTGGCATGTGTCCAGCTCCTCTGCTGAAATATTCTGTCAATACTGTTGGGGTAGGGTGTACTTGATAAGAGCAGATCTCTTTCTCACTTTATGTAGTTCAAATTGTTCTTAAAATTCCCACAGAATAATGCATGGGCTGATTACTGCAGTAGCTAAATTTGGGATTCCTAAGGTCTAATTTGTGGTGTTAATTAAGGTAGGCTTGGTGGAGCTCTGCACTGGTCATGTCAGAGGCAGCAGAAATGCACTAGCGCAAGTCCCCTGGGAGGAATCCTCCTTTCATCTTTCCAGATATACTGAGGAGTGCCAGAGGCAAGCTGTCCCTAGCGTGGCATGGGCTCCATGCTCTCAGATACGCTGTTGGATGGAGCAAGAGACTTGTTAGGGAAATGCTTTGGGTGAAAGAACTGCAGTGACAACAGAAAATTCTTCCTTTCCTTCCCACCTGCCAATGTGTGCATATTCCATCTGACCTAGCTTCAAAAATGATCCTAATCACAATGCAAGATCAAGTGGCCTTCAAGTCCCCTCGACCCGTACAGGCAATGACAAAGTTGCAAGGATTTCCAGAACTCCCGCTGCCCTGACACCAGCCCTGCAACATTCCTAAGAGTGAAGGGCACAAACAGAGGCAACTGGATACATACAGAAGCAGAGTGCTGAGGCATATGAACATGGAAATTCGATGCATTATACACATGCTAAGTTTCTTCCCATTTTTCCACAAGAAATTGGACTATCCCAAGTTGTCTGTGAGGACAAATAATACTGGTAGCTACTTTGTACTCCTTCTAGAGCACTGATGCACTCACTGACTTCTCAGCTACCTCCAGAAAGTTTGTCATGCATACCACCCATTTTATTATGTTTTTCAGTATCTTTTTAGCCTATGTTTGTTCCTTTTAGTTTCTTGGTAACTACTCTCCTAATTTTTATGTCCTCTCTTTACAGGTGGTAGCAGGTTGTTTTACACCCACAAACATGCCGAATTTCGGTTCGTTAAGGAGACGGCTACAAAATAAGAAACAAGAGTTACACATTGAATTAAAATTTGCTCAGTGCTCAGCACTAAATCAAGCACTGTTACTCTGCTTGAGGCTTCATCTGATTAGGTTCAAGTATTTATGAAGCTTACCAATGTAAATATTATGTGATAATAAATTACATAATTACTAAAATTATAATGATTATTATATTCTGCTTATGCCAAATGTTATGTAAATAATCACCTAAAGTGAAACCACTAGTATTAAGACTATTTACTAAGATGCATGTAAATTCTAAACTCTATCAGAAATATTTCAAATAGCTGAAATTCATTAGTAAGAGTAACGAAGGAAATTATGTGTAACCCTGTTCACCAAATCACAAAATAATAGATGTAATGGAAAGTAATGGATGACAATCAAAATAAAAAGTATAAACACACATCTTGGCTAAACAAGAAGACCACAATCTCTAAATTCCTTTGGAAGCTGACAAAATACCAAGGAGGAAAACAAATATTTTGGGTGGCTATAAGCAACAAGAAACTGCATTGACACAAGAACATTAAAGAATACTTTGAATACCAAAAGAACTCACATTATGTGCCAAAGGGCTATATTCTGTATGAAACATCAGTATCAGCATTCATCTGTGAATCTTAAAATACTTCAAGTATGTATTATGCTTCAGCAGGGAGGCTGAACTAGGTGATCTCAAGATGTTCCCTCCAGCCCCAGTCATTCTCTGATTTTCTGATTATTTTAATCATAAACTATCGTACCAACAGTTTAATCATCTTGTCCATGGCACTCAGAAATACAACACTCAGCTGACAATTAGTCAAAGATTTTCTGACTCTCAATCCATATCATGACTTCAAGATTGTAATTTTTCTTGGGCAGAAGCAGGCTGGAATGTTCAGAGATTCCACTGTAGTGAAGCAGGTGTAATAAAAAGGTAGACAAAAAATAAATTTGAGATCTTAGTTCTGTTTTTGCCAAGCTGAACTGAGACACTTTTCAATAAGATTCTTTTCATTAAATAAAAATTTAAGCCTTTTGAAGTGCTCTCCAGACAGGCATGTACATGCTTACTCACCCATAATCACTAGTCACTTTTTTACATTTATTCTGATATACTATTTATGTCTGGTCTGGGACACCTAAAAGTCATTTAATCAAAACGGAAAGTGCTCATTCTTCAGTCTAATACTTAATTACTTCCTTCCAAGAACAGTTACAACTAATTTGCTCTCATCTGTGGGAACATTTTAGAAATGGATGTCTAATAAACTAACCAGCTTGGGCAGCTTCTCATCCACTCCATCCCTGGAAAGACTTACCTTCAGTTATGCCACTTCCAAGGGAAATATCACACAGGTCACCTCTAGAAGTTCTGCCTCAAAGAGAGAATCCCTGAAGTGAACCATTAGCAAGTTAGCAAAACAGCATTTGCCAGGTCTGTGGCACTGCTTGCGAAAGAACTGCTTACAGCAATTCAGACTCAAAAAAAGAGGGTACTGGCAACATAAAGGGAAATTACATATGAGGAACTCTACACAAAAATTTAGGGTAGGATGTCTTCATGGTAGGCAGGACAGAGAATGATCATGATTTCGGCCAATGGTTATTACAGCAGTTTTTGTAGTAGAGCTGCAGATCTACTCCAACACATCTGTTGCCCTGCAGTGAAGACGTATCGCTCAACCATCTCTTTTCCCAGGTTCACATTCTCAACAGCAACCCTGCTTTCCTGCTTTCCTGCTTTGCTTTTAGGTTGTATCAGTAACACAGTCAGGACCTACTCTGCATCCCTGCTCCTTCAGGGAACCATTACCTTCTCTCCATTTTCAGTGAATAGATGTACATATCTAAAGCAACTTGTGGTCTTTTCAAGACTGTTTTACAACAATTCCTTGTAAGGAAACTAACTTAGGAGATACATTCCCCAGCAATACCCTCAATAAGGAAATTCAGAGGCTAACCTATAACCCATGCATCATCATCTAGAGAAGTCTGTTTCTCTCCACTGACTACAGAGATCCTTACAGACATTAACTATCATCTCAACATGTAAATATTTCATGGTGTCCAACATGTAAAAAATGCCGCAGGTAACAGCAACAAAATTAAGAGCAGGCTATACAACACAAGTAAGAAACTGTCAGTGAACTTACTCTGAAAACCTTTTCCACCCTTGCAATACCCTTCCCAAAGATGGTTCCAAGTTGGTCTCCAATCCCAGCCAGCAAGAAGCCAAACAGTGGAATCCCAAATAGGGCATACAAGATGCAGAAAACCTTGCCACCAACAGTGCTTGGGGCTATCTTCCCATACCCTGAGGAGAAAAACAATTGTCAGACTCTCAGAACTTATACAGGGCTTTTTAGAAAACAAACTAACAGGTTTTAAAAGACTGCTCTTCCTGCAGGCATATCTTTGTTCCATCTATAATTCCTATTTATAGACTTTCAATGGCATGATGTAATTTCCTGGGCAAGCCACCCTCTGTTATTCCATTTTTCTTGAAGCCTCAGTTACCCATATTTTCTGTAGATTTAGTCTATCTAAAATTTCTGTCTGCTAATCAATCTAGCTGATGCCACGACACAAAAATCCCTCCATGCTGGCCTGGTGCCTGCATGCTGTTGCTCCTCTTGGCTTGTGCCAATGGTTTCCTGCCAGGAGTGTGATTCACCTGACAACGCTCACTTTCAGTGGACAAGGCTCATTTTCAGTGGTTTAGCTCATACTTTCCTCAGCCTCTCATCATGACTAGTTACACTGACTAGTTACGCTGCAGCCTCCAAATTGTACCCACACTATGCAAATCTGTCCTTGAACTCTTTTCAGCAAAACATTATGACTCCAGTAGACATGGTATTTCTGTTAAAATGTTAAAGAGAAAAAAAAACCAAGAATTGTGACAGTAATATTTGCACCATTTTATTTAAGATCAGCTATTTTAATTGAAATGTCATAGAGATTTTGATTTGAACAATACACAATTACTTAAATATTAAAAATTATAACATCATCACAAATCACTGATGCAATAATGATGCTTTGAGAGGCTAGCTAGAACAGAGGCTAGACAGTGTTAAAGAAATAAAGCAATTATTTATTAAAAAGGCCTTCAAAGGATACACCTTGGGCAGTACAAGAGCACAGCCATGGCTCTACCCAAGGTGGATGATGGGAAACAATTTTTCACACTTTTATAAGTTTTGATCCATTTACCTGTTGGGGTTAATTGTCCAATTACAGCTTCAGGTTATGAAGTCACATCCTCCCAAATTTCTCTCCTCAATTTACCATTGTTTATATTTTTTTGGGCCTGAAGCTGCAATGGTGTCCTCGGTTTTTGGGCTGGAAAAGGATTGTTTTGTCTAACTGAACTGTGAGAACTTGCCAACACTTTAAATGAAGTTCAGAGTTACCTACTAATGCAGTACAAAATCTGGAAAATATCAAAGCTAAAATTTAAGGTATCAATAAAGCATCCAGACAGGAGGAAATTTATGAAAGTGTCAGGTCCTATTCTTGTTGGGTTGGCATCACTGGCACCAGATATATCTCTCTGTCATGGGATGCTGAAAGAACTATGTTGACACACAATAATGCATGTACTACTGTCCTTTTCACAGCTGCATCCATCATCCCAGATTTCTCCTAAAATTCCAAGAAAGTCCAGGCTCCATGGGACACTGGACTGAAGTTGACCAGGTGATCTCCTTAGGCGTTTCTGCCTAAGAGGAGCCCTAACAGGCCTCTGGTGGATAAACTAAAACCATTTTCATGCCCTGACACAATACAGACTTTATGCAGCCTATAAAAATCTCATTCATGGAGAATTTACAAAAAATACGGGCAAAAATACACAGTCTTTTCAATAAGTTATTTAAATAGCAGATGTCAAGAATATGCCTGCATGAACTATGCCTACATAGCGGCATTTATTTAATGAGTAATTTAAAAGCATTTCACTTGGGTCTATTGAGTAAACAAATATTAAGGGGAGGTTTTCTTATGTATGAATCAGAAATGTTTTCTTTCTTGCCATCCTCTGGTTTTATGCTACCTTCAAAAAAACATAGTAATGTAGCTTAATATAGAGGAACACAGACTGTAGACTCTATACAATCACTTTTTCCCCCTCACTCTTGAAAGCAAAGAAAAGGCAGAGCCAGAGGCACAGACTCTACTGTTAGAGATGATCACCACAGCAATTCTTTAACTGCCACAAGATTTTTTTTGTTGTTATTGTATTACTTGCATAAAAAGCCTACAGAATTTAGTCAGATTCTCACATTTTATTGAAGGGTTATGTGATTATCAAGTTATTTGTCTGTACAGTCACCAGTGTGTGCATCACAGCTGTAATGTGGAGAAGTACTTTATACAATATTTAAAGCAGAATAATACACATAGAAAATGCAAATAAAAATCAACAATTTGCCAGTGATTTCCAAATAATTAGATATCTTGATCTAATTATTATGACAGCACTGAAATCAAGCTTAAAATTATGAAACTATTGTATAATTGTCAGCAGATTAACTTTATCAACAATGCTGTTGGTTTATTTTCTTTTTCCTTCAGATCATCTTCTGAAATCCAAGCTTGTTGAACATTCTTCAAGAGAGGAACTGGCTCAGAGAGGGGAGATAAAAAATCTTAGCATATCTAAGGCCAGCATTCCAAGATCAAATACTAAATACATTGGACACAATGCATGGGGAGAGAGATGATAAGAGCCTGAATAATTATCTTATTAATATTAGTGGTTCAAGAAAAGTGAATGGAGCAGTTCAAAAATCAAGGCCATGAATTCCAGAAAGAAAAAAAAGTCGTTTTTTTTTACACAATGTATCATTTGTGTAATTCCTTCCAATTGTTAGTATGAAAGCAAGTAAGAATTTTTAAAAGAATGTCATAGTTATGAGAATACATTTCCAGTTATGGAAAGGAATAGGGTATGAGAAGAATTGCTTCTGTCAAACTTCAGAACATAAGCCAAAATTATTTGATGTACTTAGGAAGAAAGTTACACTTCTGGGCAAATTCATCTATAATATTAAAATCCAAATTCCCAACAGCCATAAAATATTTAATTTGGTACAGCTTCATGATATTTTTAGTGAAAATTGAGACCACATGCATCTACATCAAGAACAGGGTTATAAAGCCTACATGACTGTTACCTGTTTTCAGCTCAGCATTGCTATTCTACCCTAATTATGTAGACAGCTTCTGACACTTACCCAAAGACTCAGTGCCCTTGACACATGCTGCAGTCGTCTTCTGCTAACAGAGAAATACACTTCAGCTACTTTATTTCTTTGTTGCCTACCTTCCTCAAATTTATTTCATTATCCATGTCTCAGTGTGACTGTGTCTTTTAAAAAATAAACAATAAACATACCTATAGTTGTGATAACTGTTCCAGCAAAGAAAAAGGCACCTCCAAGGTCCCAAAGACTGCTGTTGTTAGAGGAATTTCCAAGGGGACTGACTCCTGCGTTATCAGCATCAACAGCATGCTGCAAAGAAAATACAAAGAATCAGCATTATGCATACCTTACTGTATCCTATGCTAGTTGATATAGGCTCCAAAGGGAGATTTCTAGAACCATGGAAACAGCTTCAATTTAAGTTTTTAATATGTGCTCATAGTAGAGTAGCCTCTTCTGTACACATAATTTGAATAAATGACTGAACTGAATATCCATTAAGGTGGAAGAAAGATATGATGCATAAAAAATGAAAAAAGATACAAAGCAATTGAGAAGTAGAGGACCACACCACAAATTCACCCATAAATATCATTCTAGTCCTATGGCAATTACTGCCAAAGGAAAAATTCCTCAACAGGAACAGCTCATGTTAGAACCAGCTAGAAAGGTGGTAAATACAAATAATGTTTGTGAAACCAACTGAAGCTAGTCAGCCAAGGATTTAAATTCCAAGACAATCAGTAATTGATTAGTAATTGGTAATTTGTATTTTATGCTAGCAAAAGAAAAAATATGGCATATATATACCCCGTTTGAAATTAACAAACAAGATACCTATAGAAACATCATAAATAAACTTTGTGATCAGCTCAAACTTCCTAGTTGCCACACTACACATGATCTCATGTCCACAAATACATCATGATACAGAGACTCCCAGACAGTGCTCGAATGAAGTATATCCTGGATAGAAGCCGAGGTAGCTATACTGCTTCCTGGTCACTGTCCTGTGTCCCACATAATACTGAATCAAACCAGGCAGACATATCAGCCTCCTGAATGTTTGCTGGGATTTTCTAAAAATGCACCATATTGTATCATGGGGACATACACATTAACCTTTCATTGCAGCCTCACAGTCCAAAGGAAGATAGAGCTGAATACATCAGCCTACAAAGCACAGAAATAAATCTCTCATCAGCATTTGGTATACTCACCTGAATTGCTCTAAGTTGACTTTTGAGATGCCCTTCAGCATGTATTTTCAAGCTGCTTTTGGATCTCATACAAGCTATTGTTCAGCATAGAGAAATTCAGACCTCACTCATGAACACCAGCAGAAATTACTGCCTTTCTCCCTTCCAAATGTTCCCAACTGAGTCTAATTTCCATAAAACTACTGCAGAGGAACCAAGCTTCTCTTTCTCTGCCTCCTAACATTTCTAGCTCTTTGCTTTTTTCCCATTCTTCTCCAACCTGCTGTTATCAGCTGCTCACACTACCATCAGACCTTCTCCTTCTCTTTCTGTTATTTGCTCCTCTTCCTAAATATTGCCACCAATCTTTAGCCTTGGTAGTTTCAGTGAACTTATTGCTGGGCTAAACAATTGAAGCAAAGTGCTACCTCTTGCATCCTCCTTTTCTTTGGCTTTGTTCAACATGGAATTCCCAACTATCAACACAGGTTTGACTTTTTTTATTCCATTTCTTTAACTAGTTCTCTTTTCCCTGTGATTTATGATCTGTGAATTGTCATGGTGGTTTTCTATTTCACCTTTTCCTATACAGTCCATGTGCAAAGCAAGGTTAGCCATTCTATTTTACCCCCATTGCCCCACTTCTTACCTGGTCCTGTCTACGAGTTCTCTCTTAATCACCTAAAACCTCACATTCACTTATGGGTTTAGCACTGAATTTTAAACACATCCATTTAACACCACTTCTCTCCCTAGCCTTCATGATACACTTTCCTTCATGTTAATCTCCTTCCACCAATGGCTTATTTACCACATTCCTTCTTCCACTTCCATTTTCCTCACTCATTTTTTGCCTATATTTCCAACTGACTTCATGGTCATAAATGTTCCTCTACTGCTTTTTTAGCCTGGGCAAATCTCAGCTAATCTGCTTCCCAGCTTCTAGTTATTCATCACATTGCCTCACAAAAGGGAAAGGAGTGGGAGGAGAGGCGTATGGGCAAGAACAGAGACAGCTACATCTAAAGAGATCAGTACGGGACAGCCTATTTTAAAAGTAGAGCTACTACAAGCCAGGCTGAGCTGATTGTGAAACTACAGCAAGAGCAAGCTCCAGGCTGGACTGGTTTCATTTCAAGTGGGCAGAAAGCCAGGGTTCCTCAGCACATGTCCATACCTCAAGAAATAGAGATATAGAGAACGGGTGTGTTTCTGACCAAACCCTTTCAAAGGGCTTCTGTACCAGTTGCTAGCATATTGCAGGTGGTGTGAAAGCAGAGATCATTTGTTGGTTTATGCAGAACAGCATAAATCAGCATAACAGACAGGTTGCCCTTTTAAATAGGCCATGACACACTGTCAGCTACCCTGGTTACTTCTGCCAAGGAATGCTGTCTGCCCTCCCCTTGAGTGCGTGAATGTCAGCAAGCTAATTACACTTAAATCACACTTGAGTTTACACAGTTTAGCAAGTCTTTCAGGGCCAAGCACTAACCCCTGAAGTGAAGGAGTATCCTGTTGCCTTAGATAGCTTTGAGATTCTCAGGCTCCCTTCTCATCCAGAAAAAATTCCTTTTTTCTTTAAAGCTTCACTGACATCACTCATTTATAAATATCCAACTATTCAAATGCTGTCTTTTAATACATAGTATTTTGCATACAGCAATGGAAGACAAAAAGAGAGCAGCAAAACAAAAGCAGCCTGCAGCTAACAGCACTTAAACAACCAATTTCAGCTCATGCATGAGAAAAGGATGCCTTACTACTACCACCACAAGTCCACCTACACAGAAATATCCTGCTAGATAAAAACTGACACAAAATTTAAACAATGATACTATTACTGGCAAGACTCTCCCAGTTCACACAGACCATGAAATTTTACAAGTTTCCCATCTGAGACTTCAGATAGGCTTTGTAGCAATGACCTGAAGAGCCACATCCTCAGGTTATCTCAGAGTAGGAAAAAAGCTGATTTCCAGACTGCTAAACACTATGTTAACAAGCCTCACATATTTAAGATATTTTAAACTAGTAGTTTCTGCTACTTTTATAGTTGTAGTATTGTTGACAGTAACAGGTCATGAAAGTATCTAAAGCTGTTCCACATTTGCTCCTTTCCTGATCTCTTTTTCCTTCTCCAGAGTAGCTACAAGCACAGTATACAAGTACACAGTATTTTTTCAGTATAGTTTATTAATTGAAAGTGCAATCTTTTTACTGAATAACTACCAACCTATGGTAATTTTTTCTTTTGAAATGCCACCCATTTCAGGGAAGGCAATAATTTTAAATACCTCAAAGGGCTGAAATTGTCTTTCTGGATGTTCAAGTAATGGATGTATGCTAAAGCCAACAGACAGGTAGGAGTAAACAGAATGACAAAACTACTGAAGTAAATAAAAGTACTTGATATTATTTGTTTTTAAAAACATGTATTTTTGATCACAACTTTCTGTTTTACTCCAGATCATTGCATAGATGCGTATTTTACTCTCAGCCCCTTTGATATCAACAAAAACAGTCCTTCTGTAAGAAAAAACACATGGTCTGGTGACATGGTGTGCATGGGACTGAAGGCAAATCCCAGAGCAGAAGCCCAGCATTTGTGATGATACTGGGACAATTAAATCCTGTATTTCCAAAGAGCGTGAAACCAAACTGCGTNAAATAAATAATAAAAAATAAATAATATATAAATGGTAATAAATAAAATATCTTTTTCAAGGACAAGTGTAATATCCCTCTCAAGTGATAAGACAGGCAAAGATGTACCTACCCTATGAGTTATCAAGGATAGGAATTTGATAGAAAAAGAAAATTCTTGTCCTTTGTTTGCCTAGCTCTATTAATTCCTCTTCACAGATCATTCTAATCCAATAATTATTATCTCCCTCTACAATTCTTTTTCCGAGTAGATTCCTATCAAGTATACAAAGAGTTGCTTCAACTGCCTTTCATGCTCTGATATTTCTCTATTAGGATTGTTAGGATGCTTCTCATTAGCAAAAAGCTTTTAATAACTAATTCTTTAATAACTTTTTTATATACTCCCTCTCTACCTATTCTCACCGCCCCTTATACAGTGATTAGGAACCCTCATTATAAATTCACACTTATTCACTTCTCCACAACAGCATTTTCTAAGGACCAAGGCCAGTAATTTTTTTCAGGTTTAATCAAAAGTAACAACTTTCAAAGCTCATTCCTTAAATATTTCTACCTATCCCACAAAGGATTTAAGAACCAATCAGCCAGAGAGTGATCTACCTACACTTAGAGTGATTTGACAGTCATGCATGCACTGTGTCTGAGGGTAGACCTACAGCATGTAACAAGGGATATGCCCAGAGAACTAAGTCCAAAAGGTTTAGCTCCCTGCTAAAGATGTCAGCTAAGTTCTGGAAGCAGCAGGACAGCTGCAGACTTGTGAAGCACCTTAGGGTCAGTGTGTCTCCTACACAGCTGGAGCAGCTCTCAATTGATATTACAAACCAGGCTGCCTGCACCAACTAGGACAGGACCCAGGACATCTGAATCCTTTTTTCCTATCCTTTTAGGAGGAATGGGGTAAAACAAAGATAGGGGCAGAAGGGAAGTTGGGACAAGATAGCCTCCAGAGGCACAGGTAGAAGGTTCAATAATCAGATACTTACCATTGTTTTTCTTCACAGTTCAAACAGTCTTTTAGTGTCTTCAGCAACATGCAAGTCTTCCCCACAGTTAATTCAAAGTACTACTTTTTTGCCTGCTCTACCTAGAGTTTTCTTCTAGCACATGAAAATTCTTTTCCTTTTACATGGAAACAGCCTGGAAAAAAAGCTGGCTTATGACACTAATGAACCAAGTAAGCATCTCTGCAAGATGCTCCCTTTCTTACTTACCTTCAGGGTAAAACTGGTTCAGAACACTAATCCAAAGTGCCTGTCCAACATGAATTCTTACTAACATAATCAGGCAGTAAAGCCTGACTAGCTTATTTCCAGCTCTGCTTCCTTTTTAGCTTGCAGTCTAGCTCTAATGGGCTGTTGTAGTCATTAGTGAACATTAATAATACGACTTAGTTACCAGGTGGGTGATTTTTGTACATACATACATACTGCAATCACTCACACTCCCAAATTAAACCCTGATGGACAAGGAAGAAAGCAGCCTGTCAATAACATAAGTAAGTTCTTAAGTAGCAAGCATAATTTTACAGGGTTTATTATGAAAGCAGGGCTCATTATGGAAGTTTTTACTCATATACAGTGCACAGGATATATAGAAACAGAGTATTAATTGCCCTTATCAGGCCCATAGGAATTACTTTGCCAAAATGCAAAGATTGTCTTCCTATCTCTCCTAATGATAGATAAAATCTGATCTTTCTGAGAATGAAACCTCCCCACTATACACCCTCTGAGTGCGTTATTACAAAGGCAGGATGACTTGGTTCTGAACCCAGCTACCAATAAGATTATTTTCTTTACAAAAATAAAAGGTCTGTAGTATGTTAGCAGTTATATCTACCAATGTTATTTTTCTTTTCAACACTATGTCCAGTCACCTGAGTCCTGCCATCTTCTGCTATTTGATCTAATAGGTACAATGCAGATAAATGTAGTTGAAGAATCTGAAGTTTCATTGTCTTTTAGCATGTTCTAGGTTTTATTTTTCTCTAACTCTGAAAACTCAAAAGTGTTGAGATAAAACACACAATGTTGTCATTTTCTTAATCTGGTATTCACTATTTTGCCAAGCTATAGATCACCTACAGCCTTAAACAGTGTACTGGCTTCACTGCAACAAATATCTTCAGATGCAGAAATGGGCTTTAGAAATCTGCAGTCAAGAACTTCCACTTCAGGTGGCTTTAGAGAATTTGGACTGCACTGTGAAACACTTGACATCGTTATGAAAAAATTACCTGCCATTGTGTTAGTATCAGACAGACCTGAACCAAAATCCAACAGTCAAATACAAATTTAAAATACTTGGAATCTTCCTAAGAATTTGCAGTGCTTTCATCACTGTATTTCTTCTGAAGTCTATGAATTAACTTCCAAGTCTGGACTCAGCAGTTCACATTCGTGCTACCAGTGCTAATATTTGCAATGGGTTTTTGGAGATAAATGTGCAAAGGATATCTCATCCCCACAAAATTTTAACATTTTCCTCATACAGCTCTGTACATCTTCCTTACAGGTTTTGCAAAGCAGAATCCTTTGAAAGATTGAAAATTAGGAAAAGGAATACATTTCTCCATCATTAGTCTTGTAAGAACCATGATACTCCTTTGGTCTTCTGAAAAGATTGTTCCAGAGCCATCCCCACAGTAAAATAATACAAGTTAGTTCTAAGGTTTCCCTTTCTGTATTTTCCATATTCTCCAAAGCACCAAGGTGAACCAACACAGTCATTCTGCAGAGAATGATCTCTGTTCATCTAAGGGCTTTCAGGTAGCCAAATAACATTAATTATGAATAGTTCCCTTAGTGTTACATGGCACACAGCACAGCAGCTAGGACCCATGGAGGTTGCCACATCAGTCTGAACTCACAGCTGTAGAGGCAGTTGCAGCATTTGGTGCAATGCAGAAACATGTTGGGCCAGCCAGGGGGATGTCACTTCTAAGATCATCAGCATTAAGCTGTGGAACCCCAGCATTAGCTCCCTGACATTATCTTCAAGCAAGTTCTTTCACTGCTCTTCTGTGCAAGTCAGTTACAATCAGTTTTCTGTAAAAGCACATCCTACTACATTCCTGCAGCCAGTTTCACCCTCAGACATACAGAAGAATTCAAAGAAACTTGTTCTTTATTGACAAATCTATTTCAATATTTCGCAGCACCTGGACTTAAGACATTCACATCCTACGCTGCTAAACCCATTTTCATTTACTTTTGCACAATAACTTCCAGTTAGCCACTGTAATGCCCGAGTACATACTGAAATCTCAGAACATTATAAGGTTTTTCCAGAATATCTGTCTTCTAATTACAGAGTATGTGTGTTCTTTATTTTGGTATCACCACTTTTGAGGTGAAAGAAGAAAAATATTGTCTGAAATAAAGAACTGGTGTTGGTACATTATTTAGGCCAGAGAATAAAGCATGTCACTACTGCAGTTGGTATGCAGAACTCCACAATCTGCTGAAGTGCTTGCTTGTTGTACCTTATATGAGTTCTGCTTTCCAGTTGGAAAGAATGTATTTTGCATATCTTTTATTGGCTACAATCCCACCAAGGGAGTAAAAGCTTCTTACTTTTAGTGTTTTCAAAATATCCTTTAATCATTGTTTCTAAGGAGTAGAGGGAAATACAGATCTCTGCAACACTGCCAAGAGAAACATATCTGAACCAATATCCCTGGATCCTGCCAACCCAACATGTTCACCTGTGTCTTTTGCAGACAGATCAAGGATGTGATCCAATCCATCCCTGATCCAAGCAATACTACTTCTTGCTGAAGCAGATTTGTCTTGTTAGGTGTAGCAGCAGGCTGCCCAAAGGTACAGGTACAGCTACACAGTTTTTGACTCAGAACTGACCTGTCTTCTGTGAACACAGAGCACAAGAGGGAGAGATCACATCTCTTTGCAAAGAAGTTCGGCTGAAAAGTAGGAGAAGACCTTTTCTATCACTTCAATGAGATACTGGAACATTTTATTAAAAGAAATAAGCTTAAAAATTTGAATCACCTACAAAAAGGGTTTTTTAACACAGCTGACTAGATGGACACAAGAATTCAGGGAATAGCTCCATGTTCTTTCAAACAGCCTGAAGTCAACAGAGCTCTGGCGCAACACCCCAAAGGGAAACACTGTGCTCTTGGAAGGCTGAAACAAATTCAGATCTGAAATATGAGGCTGAAGTTTGAATAAATTCCTTAGGTATGTCACATTTCTTATCTAATCTTTGTTTTCTCCAGGCTAACTGATAGGCTTCTACATGTAATCCCAGAAGATAGTCTACTAAAGTCTTGTAAGATCCATAATACTTTCCTGTCTAGAGTTTTAATCAATAAGAGATAAATCTATCCTTGACAGACCTTTCTTGCATGTTGCTACATTTTACACTTATCCTTGCATACTTGATAATCATTTCCTTCAAAATTGATTCTAAAACTTTTCATATTACATCAGACTAAAAATTCCAAAGTTTTTAAATGACCATTACTTTCTAGTTTGATTTGTATACTTCATCCACCTTCATTTATTTAAAAATTACAACAGTAAACCTGTAAGTTCAGAGTTCTTGGCTGAATATTTATTTCAAAAATCCCATCTATCATGTTCAATGTGCCCTCCTGGTTGCTGTGTTTAGTTTTGAAGAAAGAATTAGGAACTTAAGACCACTTGAAAATTTGTAGAGATGAGGGCATAAGTCTTGCAAATATGTCACCTCTCTCAAAAATGTTTTCCAGATATTAGATTCTGCTTTTCTTTGCACACACCTTTCATTATTCTAGTGAATACAAGCACCAATCTCTTCATTCTCATGACCAGTGACAACACTCAAGGAAATGACATGAATCTGAGTCATGGGAGAGATCTAGGTTGGATATCAGGAGAAAGCTGTTCACTCAAATGGTGGTTGGGCCCTGGAACAGGATCCCCAGAGAAGTGGTCATAGCCCCAAGCCTGACAGAGTCCAAGAAGCATTTGGATAATGCTCTCAGGTGTGGTGTGACTCGGGTGTCCTGCAAAGGGTCAGGAGTTGGACTCAATGGTCCTGATGGGTCCCTTCCAACCCAAGCCTATTCTATGATTCTATGGTTCTGTATTTACAATATTTTGGAAACCTAGTTTCTGCTTCTCAGACCTTAAAATGACTAGGAAAGAGCCTGCTCTTCACACTGCCCATTCAAAGGCCTTTGTCAACAATTTTGCTCCCCACCAACTCAGCTGGTCAATAAACCACTGAGCTGTATCTCCCAACTTCCAAGAAGTACCATCTTCTTCACATGGCCTACCTGAATGAGTGTCTCCAGCTCTAGCTCGGTGACACAAACGTGCTCCCGAAGAAAGTCAGCCTTCTCTGAGGCGATTGTGTTCTTCTGCCTGTTTTCAAAGGGCTGCTCCAGCGCACGGAAGACGAGTCCTCCCGCCACCAGGTAAACTACCACCACAATAAAGATGGCCACCACTGTTCTCCAATTCATGACTTTCTGCCGGCCTTGAGAAGGGGCTTCCATGGCAGCAACAACAGTGGCTCGGGAGGAAACGGCGAATGGTGGAGATGGGTAGTGCCCGATATTTTTGGGCTCAGGCTCACAAGCTGGCACTGGTGAGGGAACAGCCACTGAAACACACAGCAAAAAACCTTATTCAAAATCAAATCTCTTAAGAGTATGACCTTGATTTACATTAAAAAATTCTTAAATAACATTTTCAAGACTTTTACATATATCATGTTCTTCACATACATATGGTTCTTCTCATCTGGAAATTTCCATGTGTTCTTTGTCCATCCATACACAATAGACACATCAAGGGTTTACTTTGCCCATTACCTCTAGAATTTCACCCATTGCCTCTAGAACTGGACAGGCCAGTTACATGTGCAAAAAAGTTAAGAAATATGCAGAAAACAATTTCGGCAAAATGAACATGGAAATTCTGACCAGCTAGCATATAAATTACACATGATGGTGTTTGGTGAAGGACCCTGGCAGTGATTTACATTCTTAAATCATAATACTAATAGTATTCATAGTGCTAAGAAATTGAACTGCTAATGAACACTGATCACTACCTGACTTGGTATTGACAGAAACAGAAAATGCTTTGCAAACCACAGCGCTATTTGGCTCACTAACATAAACTGGCCCACACTATTTACCTGGATTCACAAAACCATCACCGTCAAAATGTTCTTAAAGCCTGAAAGCTTCACAAAGTTTAGCATAAATCACATGTCAGCCAGACTATATGAGATGTCTGAGGTCAAAGTCATGCCAAGCACAACTGTGGACCTCTCACCTTGGGACTGAGACACTGTATAGCCCAGATGACCTTTACAATACATCAGAGCTAACCAGTCCTGACCTCCAGTTGGACAGTTGACCACTGTGTCAAGCTACCAAGGCATGTAAATCCAAGCTGGGTCACCTCCAAATTCTCCAGGTGTATCACCATCACACTTCCCCCCTCTCTGTTGCTAGTGTTACCAGCGGCAAGATGAGGCCAGGCTCCTCAGCATCCACTGATATAATGGCACCACATGTAGGACTGGAAGATTCTGGATTCATTTTAAACCAAATTCCTGTGTAATCTTACCATGGTGCAGCTGCCACTTGCCTGTAATTTCTTTGAAACCAGATTAACTTTTTGCATCTCGGACATAAATCAGATTACAGTTAAAATACAGCTACTTTAGGTGAATTCTCTGAATTTATTCACAATGTGTCTGCACTGTTTCACTTAGAAATTAAAGCAGAAAGATTTACAACATCCCGTCAGAGTGGCATTGTAACCCCATTCTCTAAAATTTAAACATACAACAAGATTATACTTTGATTCTGAAGTGGGCCACAACTCCTTCTCAGCATAAACCATTTTATGATACTGAATAATTTCAGAACTCAGGCATTTACTACAGTCATGTTTTCCTACAAGCAATACAACTCTGAAGCATTGCATAGAGGACAGAGCTTCCAGCTTACTTAATAATCAATAAACTACAGAAATCTATAGTCACTTTATACTTACAGTTAATATTTCATTTCATATATGATTTAGAGGTTCCAGATACCAAATAGATTAGAAAGGATCCAGGATCAGGGCAAAAGCCTCTGTGGTGGATTCCTTTTTTGTTTGTTTTGCAACACACTGTGGCACAGCTGTTCAGTTTGACCATCAAAAGATATTTATGGTTCCCAACACTTACTAACCAGGATGGGGTGATATCAAACTTAAAAGGAGATTTTCTCTTTCCTCCAGATATATTTCATGTGACTACTAAGAACTTTATGTGACAATAGGAAGAAGAGTGACAGAAGGAAGTCACACTTTTTGTAAGATATCAGTATATTTATTCTCTAAGTCTCCTGAAAGTATTATTGTAATAAATGCAGCAAATTTCAGCAGGAAACACCAGGAAAGTATGCAGAAGAAACATAAAATATTGAAGTTGTATGAAGCAGTTAGAACTTCCCTTTCTCTATAGGCAAATATCTTAAACCTGATTTACAACATCTCCTTACTGAACTAAATTTGAGTACTCATAGAAGTGGCTCAGCTGATGTAACTCAGTGTAACATAGCTTCCACTGATAAAATTCATACAGTTTGAATTAGCGCCCATAACTACTGTGTATATTGTAAACAAAAGCAAAATCTGAGAGCCTGAGGGCTGATTTTTCACACTGCAGGTTACACAGCACCAGGATCCAAGGCTCACATGGTAAGAAGAGAGCAGAATACATGTGACAGAATGCTACGATTTTTTTAAACAGGTATCCACCTTACCACAACTGGCATAGTCCAGTGGAGACTGGGTGAGCCTCTCAGTGGTAAGCAGTGCCTGCCTTTGATATGACACAAATAAGTCAAGAAGATGGAAATCAAGAGCTGGTATTGTTAAAACACCATTAGTGAGTTTTCCTGTCTGCTAGTAAAAAGGTTTTCTCTTATTCAAGTAAGGTTTCTGGCGAAATGTTAGTAACAGTCTTACAGTAAAATCATGGCCTGTTTGATTATGTCTTCTAAGGAAAATGTGTTGTACTAATTTAAGAACAAAATGGGAAGTTCACAGTAGAGAACATAAAGCTCTTATAAATATTTTGTCACTTAAACAGCTTAGTGGATTACTGAGCTCAGCTTGCTTATCTCTTAAAAGAAGAGAAGAACTGTCTTAGTTTTTCATTTTCTTCTATTACTAACAGCTATCCTAAGTGAATGTTGAACTGTTGATCCTGAATTATTTTATATTATATAAATAAATTCACAGGAAGACTATACTAAAGCAGGTAGTTAAGCAACTGATGTGTAACAGAAATGGTCTTACAAAGCACAAGGCACAACTGCAGTCAGTACTGCAGAGATCTTAAGCAGGAGTTAGGTATTGGAAGAACAATGTAGATACTCCACCTAGCAGCTAACCCACACTTTACAAGACAGTGGGGTTAATGACTTAAGCACGTGGTAAGAAGTCATAAATCCTGATTTCTAATTAGAACACTATCTCTGTGAACCTGTACTCTCACAAAAGTGCTGCCATTTGCCTTTAAATCATGGTGTCATCAACTGCAAAAAGAGAAAGTAGTGTTTGCTTTTCTACAAGTTCCTGTGAGAGTCCATTTCTGAAAATAAGCGCTACATAAAATTCTAGAAGTTTAACAAGTAGTTTTACTAAAATCAAGAGATGAACTACATTGGCAATTCAACAAAGTGCAGAGGTATACAGCTTAAAAAAATAAAGGACTACATAAATTCTTGCATTTGTAGAGACGGTTCAGACCATAGTTTAGGACAAACAAAGAGCAAAAGAGAAGAGAGCATGTTTATAATAAATGCAGAATAATGCCTATTTCATTTGTTCATGTTTTTTCAAAACAAGCTGCTGTCAGAACACGCTTTTCCCCAAACAGAGCTTCATCCATATGTTTGTTAAATCATATCAGAGAAGACTTAATCAGCCTCAGTGAAAGCAATGATAGATATCCATTCACATGCATGCACTATATTAGCTGACAGCTAATCTCATAGGTACAAGGACCCCCAAAGGAGCACTCCAGTGTTTCAAAACAGGCCTTATCCCAGTGAAAGGATGTCAAACAGCAAAGAAAGGTAAAGTCCTGATTTTTTTTATAACCTTCAAAATGAAACAAGTGAAGATATTAATGTTACAAGGTGAAATTGCAATGTTAGGATCTGTACAGTTGCTCACATCTGAGATCAGCACATTACCTGATCTTGAATTGGTGGACATCATTGCCAGGGCTCACGCTGATGTGTGAGAAGTTTAAATACCTCAGATTTCTGCTAATATTGATGGGAATTGAGGAAGCAAAAATCTCACTCATCATCAAGATGAGTAAAGCTTAACTGGTTACAGTTGTAGGCAATTCCCTCCCAGGGAGAGCAGAGGCCCAGAGTGCTGCCCAGGCCTAGCCCACAGCAGGGTGCGCTGCCCCTGGGGCCTGGCCATCCCCAGGGCACCTCCCAGCCTGGCACGGCCCCCGCACTGCTGCCCGTCCTGATCTGCCATGGAAGGGGCCGAGGAAACAGCAGCACATAGTCCAAAGGTGATCAAAAAGGACCTCAGGGCCTTCAGAAGTTTGGTAAGGGAATCTGGGGTGGGGGTTATAGTCTCCTCTCTAGTTACAGTTGAAGGCAGCAACATGGGAAAAAATAGACAAACTGAGTCTATTGCTCCATGGCTGGTGCCATCATC
Organism: Peucedramus taeniatus; assembly: GCA_013400575.1. NCBI lineage: Eukaryota > Metazoa > Chordata > Aves > Passeriformes > Fringillidae > Peucedramus > Peucedramus taeniatus. The sequence continues at coordinate 49,912 of WBNO01026478.1, read as the reverse complement.
ATCAAAATTTTGGGGGTTTTGACAATGGAAAGGTTCTACACTGCCCCAGGCATGCTGGTATCAGATGAGATTCACTTTTCTCAGTGGTGGAAGAGAGTCTTTGCTCAGGAGCTAGTGAGGCTCATTGGCAAGGCTTTGAACTAGGTGTGAGGGGGTAGAGGGGCAAAATGAGGCTTGTCCCTGGAAAATGTGAGGAAATATAAAAATAGACAGATGGAGGGACAGGGTGCTAGCGAGGACTCTTTGCAGTGACTCTGAGCTGTGCTAGCCACCCTGGACCATACCTACAGTCTTAGGGAGATGAGCCAGGGAGTCCTAACAGAAGACACAGGGAAACACCAGGGAAATATCTGAAAGGAATAGTTCCTCTAGGAAGGCAGCCTGGCAATCCCCAGGAGCAAGAAATTGGACAAGGAAGGCAAGAGACTGGTATAGCTGAGACAGAGTAGGGAACTGCTGGTCGAACTAAAGGTAAAGAGACAAATGCACAGACAGCAGAGACAAGGACATGTAACCTGGGAAGAGCAGAGAGATGAAGGGATGGGGTAAGGAAGGCTAAGGCAAAGCTGAAACTCAACCTCACAAGGGACATCAATAATAACAACAAGAAGGGTTTCTACTGGTGTGTTAACCAAAAGGGAAAGTCAAACAAGCCCCCTGATAAACAACATTGGTAAACTGGTAACAACAGATTAAGAGAAAGCTGGGGTACTCAACAACCCCAGCTTTTTTTACCTCAGTCTTCAGTGAAAGCCTGTGTTCAGCTGACTTCTGACTATGAAAACATCAAAATGTGGCTTTGCCACAGTGACCTCTATCCTGGCAGCTATCTTACTCAATATGCTAAGAACACAGGAGATAAAGAAACCTGGTTTTGGAGGAGAGTTTCTTAGAGAATTGGAGAATTTGGAGGAGAATTTCTATAGATTAAACCAAATAATTTTTTTTTAAATAAACATGCCCTTCTCTGTGTTATTGGTGTCACAATTTCTATTGTGAAAAAATGTAAGTCAAGTTTAATAGTATCTTAATTAGTACCTCATTTTCTTCCACATTCCTGTGTTACACAGGCACACAGCAATGTATGTGCATTTTAATGAGAGAATAATAGACACATCTAATAAAAAGGCTGCTTTCACAGTGTATTAAGCTATCACCTATATGAACTTCTCAAGAATATGTCACAAACAGAAAATGCATGCAGATCTACGAATGAAGGGAATTGGATGGTCTGACAGGAAGCAGGTGAAAGTATTGAAACACTGAAGTTTCTGTCCATGTGTTACCAAAAAATCATTAAGCCATCAAAATTTTCTGTTTTGAGAACATGGCAAATAATTTCCACAACCTGATTTGCTAGTTATTCCACTCCCCCTTATCTCCCATTCATCTCTTTCTGTTGCAGTTTTTAAAAGGTTTTGTAGAGAGCATCTGTTTAACCAGCACAATGAATGCTTAATTTTTATAACTGGCCATTCAAAAATCTGATGCTGGTTTAGAAAGTCTGGCTTTTAGAACAAAAATCCCAGTAGACAATGGTCATGTTTGCCTTTGTGTTTATGCAGCATCTTTGCATGATGTGGGCTAATTAACAGGTGACATTACAGCTGTGATCAAGAAATGGGAGAAAAATCCTGCCTGCAGGCTACGATTCCATATGGGACAGAACACTAGTACCCCTGTGGCAGTTTTTCTGGATTGAGGAATAAGAATAATAAGAATTGCTGTCTGGGGGCCACAGGATTCATACAGTCATGGATCAAGAAAACTGTTATCAGTGCTGACATGTTTTACACCAGTTTGGCCCTGGTCCTTCTGCCTGTCCTCAAGGCACACAAATTGAGCAGTGGAAGTCATCGCAAGCTTGCCACACAAGGGGAATTTCACCCTACTGCTTCTACAGTGTTTTGCTGAAAACTGCCACTCAAGTGAGAAGCATTACTATTGCATTTACTGTTCATGAAAGCAAAGCTTGACATATTGTTTGTTAGGAAAACACAGAGTGCCTCTGAGCATAGAGCTTTTTACTGCAGCAACACCCCTCTGGGTTAAATCTAACACTGTTTTCCCTGAAGAGGATTCTCTAATGCAGCATTAGTGCTGCTGACTTCAGCAATATCTCAGCTGTCTGCTGCAAATGCAGTCATCAGCAGCAAGGCATTACATGGAGTATGAGAGACAGGTAAAGGCAGAAAGGGCAATAACACATTAAACAAAATAGATTGGATGTGCTGTTAGAAGAAAAGTAGCACTGATTCCCCCCAACTGTCCCTTTCCCTGAGTGGGGTGGTGAGAAGGGAGGAGTATGTTAGGTTATAAATCTGCATAAGGAATAAAGGCTTCCTGTTTGCTTCCTATTATAGGGTAATGTTAATGAAATAGAGTAAAAGTTCATAATACTGAGTTGTTTTTGTTGTCAGCAATACGTATCAGAGAGAATTGTATCTGACCATTTTTTTTGCCATCCCTGGCAGCAGCTTTGGGAAGTATGTCACACCAAAAGGGTTCTGCAATTTCTGTACCATATGTCAGATATTCCCATCTAGTGCTCAAAATAATGATTCTCAGTAAGCTTCCAAAAAATCTACGTAATTCTGCTGCATCGGTTATAATTGAAACATATTAATTAATAGCTCCTGGGATACCCCAGCTACTTAATTGATCTGGAACATAGTTGTTATGAGAAAACAAAAAGGCACTGTTTTATAATATTTTTCATTCTTTTTCATTAGAAAACTATAGTCGAGGCAAAAATTTAAAAAAAATTAAGCAGCCTGAATTGGAACATGGTAGAAATTAATAAATCAGTATAGTCTGAGTTAAGGTGTCTCTTTAGAAAGAGCTTTGCAATGATGAGAGTCTTCACATAGTGCTAGTGCTGGTGGCACTGTAAATCATCAGAACTAAGGAGAACCTAAGCCTCTTGTCTCTTCCCAAAGAGCTTCTTTAGTGTCAGACAAGAACTTAGCTATGCAGTAAGTAATGAGAATGAATTTTACCTTCCACTGAAGAACAATATCACTCTTATCTGAAACCAGTTTTTTCCAAAGAACAAATCTTGAGGGAATCTTCTCCAGTTTCTACTGTCCATTCTACCAGAACATACTGCTCCCATTTATCTGTGCAGCAAGTGCCTGGCAGAAACAAATGCCTGGCTTAGGTGGCAAGGTGATGGGAGCAGGGTGGCTACAGAGGTGGTCTCTGTGGAAAGCCTGGGGTTGCTCCTTTCTGGACAGAGACAGTTCCTACTGATTCCAACAGACCCACAACAGAACACAGCTGAGCCCATCAGGGAAGCTGATAGCACTTCTGTGAAAGCATACTTTAGAAAAGGAAAATATTGTGCAGACTTTGAAGAATGAGGAAAAATGTGTGAGAAAGAATCCTAAAAATGCCAAGGTCAGTGGAGAAAGAGGTGCTCCAGGAGCTGTAGGAAATATTTTTCTGCAGCCTGTGAGTTTTGGAAGAGATCATGATGGATTTGGTATTTCCCTGGAGCTCCTGGAGAGGATCACACCAGAGCAGATATTCATACTGCAGTACACAGAGGATCCCAGTCCAGGCAGGTTGATATTTCCTGAAATGCTGCTGCCTGTGGAGAGACCATGCTGGAGGAGGTTCATGCCAAAGGACTGCAGCCCCACAGTATGGACTCATCCAGAAGCAAGAATAAAGTAAAAGGAGAAAGGCGCAGTCTAGAGGAGCTAGACCCACCTAAAACCCCCACTCCCTATTCCCCCTGCACTGTGTGAGGTGGGGAGGATGAAAAAGAGTCAGGAATGAAGCAATAAAGTTGCTAGGAAAAAGTAAATCAGGGAAAGGTATTTTAACCTTTGTCTTTATTTCTTACCATCCAAATCTATTTTAATTAGCTATAAATCAAATACATTTATCCCAAGTCAAGTCTCGTTTGCCTGTGATGGCAGTCTCTAACTGGTCTCCCTGGCTTTATCTCAACCCACAAACTTTTACAGTCTTATTTTCTCCCTCTCTCCTGTTGAGGAGGAGGAGTGAGTGACTGGGTGGACATCTGGTAGCAGCCAAGGTCAACCCACCACAGAGAGTTTGCAGAGGTGCAATAAAGATGAGGACACGACTCAGACTGTATTGTTCAGCAGTGCTTTTCCTCTGAGTCCCACCAGTTATTTGCATATGGATTTGGTGAAAAAGTCATCAGTCCAAGCACTAAGAATATCAATGTATAGATCAGGATTTAAACTACAATGATGAACAGGAGTTAGCTACAGAGGGAGCAAACATCCTTCCAACAATAATGCATTTTTGTCACTCTCTACTGAAGCTGGGTCAATTTGGAACAAAAACATTCGTTTGTCTTGTTGAGTGGATTTGATTTTTCCACTTTATATCACTTTTCATTCTAGTTTTCCTTTCTCAAACATAAGCATTTTATTTCATTCACTTTCTACACACATCTAAGAAAAATGGATGCCAGCAGCATACATTTTCACATAAAGCTAAATGTCAAATTGATTAAATACTTCATGCTGGCAGGAAGTGCATGCCTATGTAACCAATGAAGTACCAATACGACGTGACGCCTCTGACAATCCTAAAAAAGTATAAGAAAACCTCAATCATCTTGTAGATGTTAAATGGCTTGAAATTGGGTACTGGGTAAACCTGACAGGTTGGATTACTTATTAATCTAGTTGTAATCAGTTTAACAAGTATGCAAAAGATTAAAAAGTCTATGCAATTATCATTCCCCTGAGCTATGTCATGTCCCTCTGCTTTGTGAGACTGTTGTAAAACTCTGCTATTCTATAATTTAGCAATTCTGAACCTACTGTCCCTAAAGAGATAGAAAAATATATGTATCAGCAAATTTAATTTTAGTCAAGAAAGTGTAGTGAGAGAAGAGGGTCTGAATACCATTTTCATACTTATTCTATTTCTGAAAGACATTTCTAATTATGAATGTTTTAAAGCACAGAAAAAATGGCAGTTCAAGCATCTCACAGGAGTTTTCAAAGCAGGGAGAGGGAAAACTCACAGTGGTGGCCTAGGAAAATAAGAAGTCTGAAGGGCTAAAATCTAAGTGCCCTTAACCATATAAACCCCAGAAAATCTCACTACACCAGTAAGTTTGTTCCTAAATTATTTTTTGTATATGTCCTTATTAATAGTCAATGCAGTCATCTTTTCAACATCCCACATCAATTTCCATTGCATCTTCCAAAGTATTTGCTTAATATAAATGAAAATGCTGTTTAGATTCTATGTTAAAAGGTGAAGTATAATCTCACAAATGAAAATAAGACACTGAGTAACTAAAGAGAGTGATGAATTCTTTCCTAGGTCTCTTAAGAACAGCACAGGAAATAACTGATTAATCTGTACCTAGGAAGTAGGAAAATATATATTAGGAAAAAGTCTACCTACAAGGAGAGCTAAGCATGGGAACAGCCATCAATATATTGAAATTTCCTCTATTGGAAGTATCTAAGAACAGGGCATAAAATCACCTGCCAGAAACTGTCAGTGTTATTCATGTCCTGCATATCCCTGTGAATCCAAGAAGAGCTACCAGAGAAGGGTAACAGAGAAAAACAGCCTAATGTTTTTGTATTCAACATCCAGAATCTGTAAAAAAAAAAAAAAACTAATGAAATGTTAAAGGTATATTTAAAAAAAATCGTTAATCTTGACAATCTAGTCTCAACTCTTAGCAGGAAAATGCTCTTGAAATCCTTTTCCTCCCCTTCAATATAAGATAGTCAATCACACCTCAAGACTTCTTTTTGTATCAGTTGTGCCAAGTCTCATAGCATTTCACAAATAATAGATAAACCCCTGTGACACTGAGAAGAAACAACACTGTATGTGTGCACAGTTTGCCTCATGTAAACACTGACACAGAGAACTTAGTAAATTAATTAAATTCAAGAGTAAGTTCAAAAGTTGATTAAACAAGCTCTTTTTCATATGTGCATCAAGAAGGTACAATGATTTTTCATCAATGTATTAGGAAATTTTAAAGTTCTTTTAGGGGACATGCTCTTTTCCATTATACATTACAGAATGCCATTCTGTTACGAAATTAATAGACAGCCATAAACCAGAGTCCTTTCTTTCATTGGTTATAAAGGAAAAATATGATAACCCCGTATAAGCTTCTCTAGATGATTATTTACAAGAACTTCCAGATTCTGAACCAGCCTCTCCTCTGTTAGAACTGCAGTCTGAGCGTGCTCGTGAACTTAAAATGGTCTGCCCAAGAGTTACTCTCTCCAAACACAGCCTTAGAGCTCCTGCTACTGAGGCTGTGCAAATGTCAGGGAAACAACAGGAAGCCCAAGGCTGGCTCGAGCAGGTATCTGCCAGGACTCACCCAGTGACATTAAAAAAATCTCTGCAAAAGTCATGGTCATGGGATGCTGGGATACTTTCCCCTCCCTCCTCCCTCCTCCCTCTCTCAGGAACTGCACTATTCTAATGCATACGTGACAGCTCACTGGTCAAAAGAACGGATGTGCTAAGGCAGGACATGAACTCCAGGAATAGCTGAAAGCATCAGGGTTTTTTTCTAGTTTGGCTTCAGGACAGCAGTCCTCAGGGGGGTTCCCAGCTAGCACTGGCATTCACAGGAAGATGCACTGCTGCTGACACCATTTGTAGCACTACTTACAGAGCTGCCAAGTCCAGACGAATACTTGATAGAGGTTTGTCTTGTGCTGGAGTGAGATTGTACACTCACTGCTGGAGGGCAGTTTGGATTTTGTTTCCCTTGCTTTTGCCTTCTCTCTCTCCTGACCTCTCTTCTACCCTGCCCTCCTCCAAATCCATCCATCTGCTCTTGTCCCTCACTTCTTTCCAACCGTGCTGGCAGCATGGGAGGTAGCACACCCTAACTCCCTGTTCAGTTCCTCTTCTTGGCACTACCCTTCCCATAGCCCCCAACAACTGAGCCCATGTTCATGTGTGACAGGGCTCATCAATGAACTTCAGGAGAATGAAAAATTCAGCACAAGAGCATTTAGTGAGGAGCAGGAAGTACTGAGGGGAGATTAGAAGTGATTGACAGGGGCAAGTCCCAAATATGGAACCCTCCTGCTTCAGGATTGGTGATTGTGTTTGTTCCAACACACTCATTGGCAGCAGAGCTATCATCAGCTTTATGAGGCTATTTATAGAGAAACTGAATACAGAGAAACCCATGAAAAATCCTCACCTTTCTGTTACTGAAATAAGACTAAAACCAATAGATCATGCTAAAACCTGTTTCCCTAGCAATAGATTGGTAATTCTTGCTCCTGCTAAAATTGAGAGTTCTAGTTCATGCAGGTCCCTGCTTTGCCAAACAGGAAGCAATTGCTTCTGGCTCAAGATTTTGAGGTGTAGAGATGACTTTGTGAAAAAGAGTTCCTGTGAGAAGAAATGACCATACCATTGTTTTTCCTCATTAGGTAACATATAGAAAAACTGATTTTTTTGTCAGTATGGTACAAGCATCAAGGAATAAACATCTGCTTTCTGTGTCTCTGCAGATTTCACCCTTCAGTGAACAACAGACAGATTGAATAGTGATGCTGCTATTTATCCATAATCTTCTTTTTACAGACTAAACCAAAATTTTTCATTACATCATTACATGCTTTGTATGAAACAAGTTGCTTAGTTTTCCTCAATAGGAAGTGTCCCAGGATTCCAGCAATATTTAGGAAGAGTCTGAATCTCCCACCACAGGTTTTCAGCGTGTCCCCCTTCAAAGTACTCACAGGATGATGTCAGGTCAGGGATTTTGCTGGGATCTTCCAAATATTCTGTCTCACAGATTCAGAAAAGAAATCCAGCCAATGGTCTCATGGCCAGACCAAATAGTCAAGGAAACCTAAATCTTAGAATTTTGCATAAGAATGCCTGTGTTCAAAGGGAATTACTTTCTTATTGAAAGAAAATTGGTGATAAAATAATCAAGTGGAAGAGACAACAAAACAAAGATTCATGCTGGCCTTTCTAGAAGGAAGCTATCTAATCTATATTTGAAATATGATTGATGCTGGCTGTCTGCCAGAGGTACAGCCTTACAGTGGAGTGAAGGAATTTATTGATCATCTCTGTCATGAGAAGGGGACTTTAGCAGCACCACTGACTGGACATCAGGCTAGTGGTGTGTCCCCCGGTCTGACTACTGATTAGCATCTGTAGAAAATACTTCTAATTTAAGAAAATCTCATTAGTATTTCAATTAAGTGATGATTTCTCAAATTTTATGTGCAACAGCAGCATGTGACCATGTGGCAATGGTTAGAAATCTTGTAAGCACATTGCTTGGGCTGTTTTTTAGTTCACTGAAGCTATACTATTGTCATAACCTGAGGATCCAATCTATTTTGTGGTCTTAAGTTCTTATACACATTAATACTCTTAGTTAAAGTGAATGAAAGCTTCCCAATACTTTAAAAACCTATTCTGGAACAGGAGGAAGAAAACATAGAAGACAGGTAGGACAAAATTAATCTGTGCAGAAAATATTTTTCACGAGGAAGAGAAAGCTGCAGTTTGAAACACATTTATTCAGCATAGGCATTTTTATATCCTCTTATTCTAAATTCTTTATAATACACACAGTATTATTTTACACATTCAGTGTGTAAGTCACCAAAAACAACCCTTGTCTCGTTTCTTTGCTTGGCTGTAACTTGGAATACATCCCATTAATCTGTCAATACAGATGTGGTCAAATCAATCAGTGCAGCCTAGAGAGAATCTGCTGACCCTAAACCAGACATTAGCTGAAAATTCTCCTGGCTCCAATAACCATATTTGCCTATAGCTCCCTTAATCATAGCAGGTCCTTAGAAACTTAGAATACCCTAGAATTTCAGATACCTACTTATATGTAGCTGTTTTATTCTCCAACTAAGTCACACTCAAATGGTGCAATTGAGCTGCCCATACCACTTCCAAGTGGGAGGTTATGGGATAACCTAACTGGCCTTAAGCTGTGCTCCAGAAGGGCAGAAGTCTCCCTGAGGTCTACTATCACATATACCAGGCCTATACAAACATCTCAGCTACCTTAAAGCCCCTTAAATGTCAGCAGATGCCTATTTTTAGAAAACTGAATCAACAAAAAAACATCTGGTAGCAGTGAGAAATTCAGGTCACAAAGTTACGTCAGTATATCATTGTAAGCCAATAAACAGACTCTACTTCCTATGAAGACAAATTAGGCTGCAGGATCATGAAGAGGTTACTCTGTGGTTGTTTCTGCAGTTGTCAAGATTGCTGCTACTCAAGGCCTCTCTGCCCAATGCTTTCTTGTGCAATCCAAACTTAGCAATGTTAACATTTAAGTAATCAGTGATAGATCCGGGTTAACCAGATCATCTTTGAGATGTTCCTGCTGCTTCCTGCATTTCAGCTGGGAGCTTCTGCAGTACCATTTCTTTCATAATTCTTTCATCAATGAGGTCTTTCACACACAGTAGCTAGTGACTGTCTTTTGTTTCTCTAACATGAAAAGCTGAAATTTGAGAGGTTAAAAGCCCTGGACAAGCTGTCAGTATGTATTTTCTGTTTTCAAATCACACTAATATAATTATATTGCAATATCAAGTATGAAATAATTAAAACACCCTTCAACAACATATCACTGAATCTTCAAAAACTCAGTGGCACAAGTTTAAGGTGCCAAAATCCAAAATCCTAATCCAGTAAAGTCAGTGGCATGTTTTTTTTTCTTCCTAGGGAAGAAAAGATGAGTCAGTCCTGCTGAGGTATGAACATATGGCTCTAACAAACCTAGGTACTCAAAGCCTGGTGCTTAAGGCACTGTGATGGTCACGTAGGATAGTGATACCATAATAACTTGTATTACTTTCTAAGAAGATTTTTTAGAGTGTGTTTTGTCATCCTCTGCTAGCAAAACAGTCTATTGTCTTCAGCAAAAAAAGTATCAAACAATCCTGCATAATACACAGATTACCAGAAAAAGAACTGAAGCAATTTAAAGATCTATTAAATGCATCCATTTGGGGACAAAAAAAAAGAAAAAAAGGAAGAAACATTAAGCGTGTTTCTCCAATGAAAGACTGCTCAAATAAACACATCATCATCTAAGATAGATACTTAATTCATGAGATAAAAGTATTTTGTAATATGTTCATGAGATTATTTATTATGTGATTTAGTTTGGGTCACAGAAGAAGACCTTGATACATGCCCAAGGCACCAACAGAGAACACAAAGATATTTCAGAGTTTTTTAAAATATGAACTATGATATATGCTTACTTCTAAAAGTCAGAAATAACACCATCTGCTTGAAAACAGTGAATTCTAGTTGAAGGCAGACAAACTCATCTTTATGTCCACACGTTTATGTGGGAAACCAGGAAATCCCTCTTGATGCTTTGGATGGGCTGAGACCCAGGCAGGGGGCTCAGAGAGCTTGGCACAGAGCCCAAGACCCCTCTGCCCTCGATCCTGAGCCATGGAAACAGTTACCAACTTTAGGTGAGGAGTTACAAACCAGGGAAAGTAGAATAAAATAAGTAGCTTATTATTAAGTAGAAAAATGGAATGTTAGGATTCATATGAGAAGTGTACAGGGGGTCAAGATGGAGGAATCTGGGCGTGTACTGCCCTCCTTCCTTCTTCTTCATCATCTCCATCTTCTTGGTGATGTTGGCACTTGGGGATTGGTTTAGATTAGAAGTTCACTGTCTAACACAGGTGATAGGTATTGGGAATTAACTGTAAATAATGTCTATGTAGTTTACAGTATAAAAAGACAACACAGACCTGGGGGCAGGCAGTGTGCCTTGGGCTGACCTGCTGAGAGCATCGTGGCTGGGCAGGGAGAACATGTTAGAGATAAGAAATAATAAACAACCTTGAGAACGAAAGCAAAGCAGCTCTGACTCTTTCTTGGACCATCTGACTGTGAAAAAGGACTCTCAGGAACATCCCAGGCCGGGGAAAACCAAGAGTTTATTTTCTTTTCACAGCATTTTCAGCCTTACCACAGGTACACTCTGTTCCTTCTGCATTTTAGGCACTTCTGTCAGCAGATCTGACCCTGTCACACTTTGTACCCACTCTTTTGTAATTCATTGTAGCATCCAGAACAGGGGCACTCCTGTTCACACAATCCATATTTCCTGAAGCAATTTATTTTGTGTCTCTTTTTCAGCTTTTTATTTCTTTTCAAATACCTTCTAAAATTTCAAATAGTGAACTCTCACAAAATGCTAGAACTAAGTATGTCTGGATTTCAAAAAAGAAATTGAACCACACCCAGATTTTGCAACTGGTTACTGCTCCTATTCAGGACTCCAGATCCCAAATGCAGCATGTTTCAAGGCCTTTCATAGATGTTATATCTCACACCTCTTGTCACAACTCCAGCTTCCAGCAGGATGTTCCGTTTCCATTTTAAAAGCAGAAAAATAAAATTAAGCCAGGCTTGTGCATTCTCTTCCACCTTTTTATTCTCTCATATAGGTTTCAATAACAGATTCCATCACGCTACTAGCTTCTTACATTTCAACTTCCAGCACCATGATATACCCACACTGAAATTTCTACCCTAACCTCAAAATTGCACCAATGTTCTCCTATGCTCATCATATTTTAGGACAACTGGATAACACATATTAACACATGTACTTGAGACATTTTGCCAACAGTAAGATTTGCAATAGCATATGGATTGATTAGCAATTAAAGAAAAAGATGAAATCTGAATTCTTGGTTTCAGCATTCCCAAACCAAGGAAACAGTCCCTAAATTATGTGACCTATTAACATGGTAAGAGATACATAGTTCCATTTTGAAGTATATTTTTGTTTAAATACTCTGAGTTTATATTTGATTGTGAGAAAAGCAGTCCAGAAAATATATTTGGAGAATAATAGTGGTCCATGGACTAAAAAGGATTGGTACTACCAACCTGAAGTACAGGGGTGTGGGATACATGCTGTTCTCACCTGGTTTTTTATCTCATTGGGGTAAGTAGTGAGAACTGTGTGGCACATCATTTATGAAAGTCAGCAGGTTCATCTTAGTGCATGTTTTCCATTACATTATAGACAAACAACAGAAGTATAACCAATGTCTCAGGAACTGGGATATAAGCAGCCTCTGTTTGACAAAGGCCAGATCCCAGGATGTTTTTAAATCCTACAGAAAACAAAGACTAGAGATATTCCTATGGAAAAAAAATGTATTTTAAAAGGTATTATTTAGCCTTTTGCTGAATGTCACTTCTTTCACATAAAACTTCTATATAAAAAACAGACAACTGCTCAGAATTCATATTCTCTGCTTTGGCCTTTGCTATTACACTGAGATTATTATAAAATAAAGGTTAGGCACTTGCATCACACTGAGGTTTTTAATAATCTACCTTGAATACTAGTGTGTTGCTTATTCCTGTCTTATATCCACCTCCTCATTTTTCCCTTCCCATTTCACTTCAGGTGCTTACCCTATTTAGAGCACAAAATCTAGGGCCTCTGTTTTCCCAGTAATTCCAGGCACTCCCTTACTCTTAACTTAGTAAAGCCCGTGGCAACAACACAGTTCTTTAATAATTAAAAATTGCATTTTGCTCACACTGAAGTGAGTGGTAAAAGTCCTAGCTCTGGATTAAATAAAGAGGGTAAGAATTAAACTGTAACGCCATCTATATGCACTCTTCTGTCTGAAGCTGATACAGTCCACACACGAGCTGCATAAATCCACATAAATGCCAAAAGCTGAACCAAAACCTGCCCAATTACAACTGGTATCATATATCTTCATCCCAAGAGCAAACTCCATCACTTCAGGTAGCATCAGTTTTTTCAAGAGTTGCCCAAGGGACTTTTCTGTCCAAAAGCTGTTAACGAGCTGCTCTTGTACATACACAGCAAAAAAGAGCATTGGTATTCTTCCCTGAAATCATAATCCTGTCCTAACCTCTCCCACTGATGACAATTCTATTGCTCTTCCTATCTTAGACTTATAGCTTCCTATTGCCTTTGATTTTTTCATTCCCTTTTCCTCATGCTACAGATGACATCTTAATGATACCCTACCCTCCATATTTCTTACCTTGACTAGAGTTCAGTCTTCCTTCACTACTCTAAAAAAGCTACTGTCAAGTCTTTGTCTCTGCCACTTTCTCACTAATTTTACTTTTCTGAATCCTTTGTTTTACCATTACCAGGGCACCCTAAAGACAACAATGGCAAAACTAATAGCTGTCTGCTGTCTTTCTTTCTCTCTTTCTAATTCAATTGTATCTTTCTATATTTTACCACACAGGCATCCACAGTACTCATCTGTCTTCTATGCAGGCTCCACATAGCCTTCAGTAAAGTTCTGATTTTTTTCATTGTCTTCTATTTGTTTTCCAAACTCTTCAAATTTTCCACCTTACTGTATTTGGCACTATTGTGCCTACAACATGCACATCCAGGAGTGTTCTCCTGTTTGTCCACTTTATATCCTCCTTCAGACATCTCATTTAAATAAACTCCCTGCATTGTTCTACAATCCATATTTAATAGGCACAAAAGAGTCTCAGTCTATCAGAGGGGTGGGTAAGTAGCCAATATGACTTTGTGGCACAATTAGCACAGGGTCAGTAGCTTCTGACCATGGGTCATTGGCAGGGATCAGACCTACTTTTTCACACACTACCTGTTCCCAGAACAGTCTTCATCTACTGATAAAGTAACAACAACTTGCTTGTTGCAGAAAAATACTGTAAAACTCACAGTTGCATTCTACTCCTTTTACATATCTTCTTGAAAACAGAGGACAGAAACAAACACCTTTATTCTACTCATCTATGCCTTTCTAATCAAGTTTACCTTCTGCATTGGTCTCTTCAAACAAAAGAACAGAAAAAGCAGGTACAGCAGCAATTTGTAACAATTCACCAGCAGCATCAATTTAATTTGTACTGACTACGGATACTGAAAATTTTTCAAACAGTTATCAAGGGATGGTCCAATCCTGATACCTGCATGAAAGCATTTGAGACTCAGCTCATTGTACCACACAAAAGTGCCCAGTGCTGCCTGAGGTGTCTCAGATCTGAGAAATCCCAAAGCCAGTGCCAAAGGACCTATGGAAGATTTTAGTTTCTCTGAAGCAGCAGCTGGGGAATATCAAAGGTGTTTAGATACTTCTAATGGGAAACTCAATGGATTCTTCTGTGTCTGTAAAGAAGCATAAATGATACTAGTTTCCTCTAGTTGTAAAGTGCAGAGACAACCTTATTTCTTAATTGATGTGATCTGTGTATGATGACAGACTGTTTTGCTCCTTCCTAATTGTTTTAGCATTTAATTGCAATGCATAAGCTCTTCTTTCAACAGCAGATTTTAGATTGCTCTAAACAAGTTAATTACATTTCACAACACCCTTGTGCATTAGGGAAGTATTAATATTCCTGTTTTCCAGTCTAGGAAAAAGGGAAGACAAGAAAGGACAGGTGGCTTCCTGAAGGTTAAACAGTAAGTCAGTAGCAAAATTTGAAGAGGAACTCCAGACTCTCAACCACAGTTTGAATTTCCCACAGACCATTAACTCCCATGCTAAATGTAAGGATTGTAATAAATACATTATTTTAGAGTTTCAAACTGCAAACAGTGCATTTGTGAAAGGATGCAGGAACTTGAATGCAAACTTCAGAGTTCCAAAACTTGGAGGTAAACATTGTTGAGGTAAACATTGTTGAGGTAAACACTGAGCTGGATGTTCAAAAGGCTCTGACAATCCATATCACTGCAATGACAGCAGAAACTGCAGGCACAAAGGAACAAACAAGACTGAATTCCATTTTCTCCCTGCTATGAGCATCATAAGATATCCTTCCCTTGAAAAAGACATCTCACCCTCACCCTGAAAGACAGTCACACTTGGAGATAATTTCTAAGCAAATTTGAAACTGTCTCATCTATTTTTTTTTCCTACAAAGAAACAATTTTAAGCAGATAATTTTAAGGAAAAATTCAATATTGCTGTAACATCCAGATGTCTCAGACAGGAGGAGGGACACACTCTGTTTTAGGTACTATTTAAAAATATATGTGTGAAGACGTTATGAGCTAATTCAAGCACAGAAAACAGGTGGGTATAACAAACAGCAGGAGGACTGCAAGAATTGAGAGATATGAACAACAATTATGAGAACTGAAGTCCTCATATGCTGCTAAAAATCCAGTCTTATATTCTGGAAAGTACAGATGAGATTTGCACCAAATGTGAGAAGCGACAGTAAGAGATTGGCAGATCAAATGTTTTCTGATCGAGAACATACATACTGATTCCACCAGTAACACAAAATAGCAAGCTTGTTTTTTAAAATGTAAGGCCAGGTACTGTAATATCCTTTACTCCTACTCTACATGTCCAGTGCTCCCTAAAACATTCTTGAAGTACCTGCTTGGAGTTTTTTTAGTCATTTCTTACCCTATTCATTCACTGAATATAAATTGCATGGGTTTTAATCAATATATATCAAATTCTAGGGCATATTTCACATTGGATTGTTAAGAATAAGTTCCAATTACTTTTGTGATTGAGTTTGATCTGTTTGTTAAGGGGTTCATATAGTTTGATTGCCTGATGTAGTATGGGGACTTCACTGTAGGAATCCGGACTTATCACTTCCAGATTTATGAAATATTTGGTTTATCTAGAAAACACACTCAGCATTTACATGTAACACAGAGATATACTTTATGCCCAAGACACATGAAGATAACACGCAACGTGATAAAGTCACAGTTTCATCTCCAAGCCCTGCTTGTGTCAGTTTAATGGCTAAGAAACCAGTCTCCCATTACCTGTCAGACCATCCTTCATGTCAATTATATTCTTTTAAACACCTTCTCTCCACAAAGTCTTTCTATGGTATATTGATCTTTGCTGATGCAAACTGAGAATACCAGTTCTATGCCAGAAGAGAGTCGCCAGCAGCCTCTAATCTATTTATCCATGTAAATATTTATCATTTAGGCAGCATTATGATGTTGAGTATTAATTAATTTCAATGACTATTATTCTGACCTGGGTTCAAACCAGCAATATCATCACTCATCTACCAGCCATATCTCCAAATAAAGGGAGATAAAGGGTCCCAACCTTTAGAAATATGTATAGTTTCTAAAAAATATTGCCTGGAATAATCAGGTCTAAACAGTCTTTGAGCTCCCACTCATGTCCTTGGGTTGTTAGCTTGCTTGCCAGGAGCATCAGTTGATCTATTCCCAATACTGTTAGCACTTCTCACAATTCCTACTAGACAAAAGTATGGAAACTGCATGTTCTCTGGCTGACAATCAGAACAGGGCACAGTCATAAAATACACTCTGAAATGAGCCTGGTTTAGAGTGCAAATGCTAACTGGACATGAGCTGTGCTCTGATACTTAGGAATATTTGCATCCCTTCACCACCAACTTTCCACACGTTGATTGTTGTATCTGAAAAAAGTTACCTCAACTCTTAATTCCAGAGATACCACATAGGATGCAAAACATAACATCATTCTTGTACGTGCAGAGAACAGACTATATATGTGATTGTAAATCAAATTCATTTTAGAGTTTTTAGTTATTTCGTGTAGATCATTTCACGTAGAACATTTATATCTACATAAATATATTTTTGTTTCAAAAATAACAAAACTCTGATCTACTTTGTCTTCTACACTCATAATTCTTCAGTGGGACTATGTGAGTACAATGTAACTGCACTGTTCCTCTGTTGCTTAAAGGATTGGGACTTCAACAGCTTTTCCCTGCCAAATTGCCTTTTTTTCCAGTACACCAAATTTTATCTATTTTCTGAGTCTCTTGGAGAATTAGAAAATAATTTTTTGCTTCCTTCTTGGCAATACATCAACATCATTTCTGTCTATCTAACACAGTCAGTACACTGAGGGGAAATAACTGGTAGGATTTTGAAGTTTTTGGCAGGCAGAGAGGAAACCTGCTGGGTTTGGGGTCTTTTAACTGCTACAGTACTCTATGGTTTTATCACATCAGTAAATTGTGGCCAACCACCTGTTGGATCCGTATGCTTTAAAGCTGATTGCCAAGCAAAGGAGCTTCACAGAGAATGCCATCCATACATCCTCCTATGTGCCTTGTCAGAGAAAATAAGGGGAGAGATTTTTGCATTAAAAGATATTTCACAATTCATAAAATGGGTTTAAATTAAGCTGCAACAAACACACATTTAGAAAAGCACCTGGGTAGACCAAGTTTTCACCACAAAGAATTTAGACCCTAGGATAAGGAATACACTGTTATTTAAATAATCAAATCTCTGTTAGCACTACTATCCATGTGTTCATTAGGAAGATGAGGGCGGAGGAGGCTGATGTGTTGATTTCAACCTTCACCTAATTAAAGATGTACTAGGACTTAAACTAAACCTGAACTGTGTGTACAGCAGATTGTTCTGCTATATTCCTTCAATAACATGAGAAACTCTTTTTAATGTTTCATTTTGTAAATGTAAGGGCATGGAGGATGACAGGCAAATTGACCACTAAAACCAAACCTGTGGAATAAAGAGGAATAATCAAAGCCCATGTTATCACTTCATAATTCCTGCAAGCACTGCTGTACAGCAACTGGCTGCCAGCAGTTCTGCTGCAAACCTGAGCAATGGCTTTGAGTTGTTCTGCTCCTGTACCAATGCACAGAAATATGACACACCAGCGTACAAATTACCAATAGAGTTTTTTCAGTCACTTCTGTAGGATGCAGATGAACCTCCTCCCCATGTCAGGCAAGGAGAGTATTTGACTATGGTTTATTTTTAAATACTACTTGGATCATCTTATTGAAAACCACTGCACTGGCGTAAATCTCATTCCACCATCACACAAACACATTCCCTAAGATTCAGTCCAAAGGTACCTATGCAGTTAATCAAACTATCCACTTGGGCTGATCAGTTGTTAACAGGACACAGTAAAGAGTGTAAAGGTCCCTTTGGGCTCCCTTATTTAATCTGTCTTTTTATACCATCCGGACTAGAGGTCTGTCCACACTAAAGGTGATACTGCTGCGGCATTCTGCTCCTGCCAACAAACATGTGCCATCGAGGAGCCCTGAACAAGCACTCACATCTGTGTCCACTCCTGTACCATCCATTTAGCAGAGACAATGATCACTAGAAACAACAAAGGAGCCACTGATAAAACAAACAATGCTGTGAGCCAGAGATCACTGCCATGCCAGCCAAGTTTGCCTTGAAAATACTCAAGAAAAAGGGAGGGGGGGAGACAAGAGAGATATCAAACATAAAACTGTAAAACTCACACCTAGAAGAGGTTTTAGCCATGCAGCCACCCAACCCCACATCTCAGTAACATTTTCTAATGCACTGCTATAGGACTGAGCAAGAAAGACTAAGCATTGCTCATGGGAAGCAGACAAACATCCAACACCTCCTCCCATTTGGAGTCACATAGTCTCCTATGAGTCAATAGACACAAATAATAATAATAATTGTTATTACAGTAGTAATGATAGTAATAGAGAATCACCAACCTTGAGGATCCCAGTTCACCTGTTTTCTTGGAGTCTCAATTGGAAATTTCATCGCTTCCTTTTTGCAAAGGGAGTAAAAAGAATTAAATAAATTCCCAACCTTCCTGTCTGATGCTGCAGTCAAACAAATTAATTTCAAATTATAGGGAGCCTGCGCTGTTTGACAGAGGGAAACTGGTGGTTGCCAAGGAAAGAAATACACAAATAAATCGAAGAAGGTGGGGAGGGGCGGGCAGAGGAGTGGAGTGGAGGGGTTTGCAGGCACCCCAGCGCAGAGAGGGGTAAAAGGGATGGACTGAGGACAGGAGAGAATCTGGAGGAGCAGGAACGGAGCAGACTGAGGTAGGCAGCGGGTCCAGGGTGCTGCTGGCTCCTGGGGAGGCTCCCGCAGCTGTTTCGCCCCGTCCACCTGCAGATGTCAGGGTGGCGGGGTCCCCGCTGCAGCGCGGCCCCTCTGCTGCGCCCAACGAGGGGGACCCGGGCTGAAGAGAACGCAAGCTTGCAAGGATCGGGGAGCCGTCCAGCCCCCCACGCCCCCAGAGACACCTCCCACATGTGCACAAGCTCCCTGGCCTCAGCCTTCCCCCAAAAATGAGCGCACCTCAGTTCAGCCCCGGCACTAGAGGGGTAGCAAAAGTCAGCCGTGGGGCGTGAGCCGCAGCAGCATGGCTGGGGCGAGGCAGGGGCGAGGCTGGGACCACCCCGGCTCAATGCAGCAGCAGCCGGGCTCGCCCAGGAGAGCCGGAGCAGGAAGAAGAGAAGGAGGAGGAGGGAGCCACCCTATAGCTTTGGAGGGAATTCACGGAGCCCCTCTCTGCACTGGCATAAAAAGGGGGTGGGGAGAGCCTGCGAGTCCCTTTGTAAGAGGCAGTGGCGGGTGCCTAGGGAGGGAGCAGGCTCCGGCTGGTACTCACGAGGTATCCTTCCCGAGAGGGGAATGCAGCCTTGTTTGGCGGAGTTTGCAGCCGGAGACACGCTCGACTAAGCTACGAGCAGCAGTAGCGGCGGCGGCAGCACATGGCAGGAGTACGGCAGCATCCACAGGCTCCGCAGCGCAGGGGGAGGGGAAGGGCAGGGGAGCATCCGAGCCCCCGCAGGCTCTGGGGACCGGGACCGGGTACCCCGAAAGCCAGGGGACCCCTGCACCCCTTTCTGTCCCCGGTCCGCACTGTGGACAGGGACAGACACTTCGCGCCAAGGCAATGCCTGGCACGGCGGGGCTGTAAGATGTGGCCAAGCTGCAGGGAGGGGCAGGAGGCTGGAGGCCCCTCGAAGCCCCCCTAAGCTCTCAGGAGCCTTCGGGAAAACGGAGGACACTTGTGCAATTACCAGGCACTTGCTTCTTTCCAGATCTGCATTCTCCCTCCTCTTCCTCATTGTCCAGGCTTTCCCTCAAACCCAAAACAGGCTAGTAACACCAGAAAGGTCTCCAGTTCCAGTTACAATACATGCCCCAGCTCCCCTCTCTTAGCCAGGAAAACAAAACCCCAGCCCCTCTGGGGGCCTGAAGGAAAACTGTGTGAGGTTAACCCTGTCCTGCCTATTCTCTTCCACAGTGGAAATTAACTCTTTGTGTGAAGGGGATCATCTGTGGGGGCTGGTTTACTGGACAGATCCACAAATTCTCATATGTCATGGTCAGAGACCCATACCAGAATCAGTCCAGAGGTCCATAGACCTTTGAATTTTCAGGAAATGTGGTTGGGATCTAAACATGGTGTCTGTGATAATTTGTGCCCCGCTTTTTTCCCTGTACTTTTTTTCTCAGCTGCCCTTTTTCCTTTTTTCTTTTCTATCTGTTGCTTGAATGTCAGCTAGCCTCATAAGTCCAGAAAGGAGAAATCTGCCCTGGTGAAGGAAAAAAAAAAAAAAAAACCAAACCCAAAGCAGTCCAAAATGCGTGACTCTCCTCAGGAAACTCTTACTGTGAAGGTTGGCACACTCTTTTCACATCCACATTGTGAAACTAAATCCATGCTTTTTCCCAGTCTTTGTTCAAACCTAAACAGGAAGAGGAAATCAGTTCTGGGGAATCCACACTTTCATTTAGTGGTTGTGTGCTAGGTCCTGTTAAGCATCATGTATGTAGTTTGAAGAAACTAGATGGAAGTAATGCAGCAAGTTTTCTCGGGGGACGTGCTAGGAGTCTCTCCTTCCCCTAATCTGAGCACCCCTGTGGCTCTTGTTTTGTGCTGTACAGGAGGAGGAGGGAGAGGCTGCTCTAAGGGAGGACATGGTGAGAATGATAATGAGCCTGCTCAGTCAGACTTGAATTTGAGATGATTGCAATGATGACATCAGTAGCACAAGGTATTTCCTTGGCAAGCAAACCACGATGCATTCTGAACACACTTCGGGATTTCTGTTGACATTACTTCTGCAAACGGAGTGGGAACAAAAGTGAGGGTAGGCTTTGCTAATTGTGCTTTGTAATCACTTGAATTATGGTTACAGTAACCTAAAAGGCTTCAGAAGCTTTCCCAACAAGATCAGTTATCAAATATGTATCAATAAAGAACAATTCATGTATTTATACACACACATGTATAATATATATATGCATGTAAATAACTTTTCCTTAGCATGCAAAACTTTCCAGCTTACTGGCATCTTCCTTGTACATTACCAGGGAAAACCTAACATAAAGACAAATATTACTCAACTGTGTCCCCCTAACCCAAGCACTACTTTGTCCCTCCACCAAAACTATCAGCAGTTAACTGATGAGGTGTATTCTGCCACAGACACCTGCCCACTGAGAACTCACCTAAGATAACCAAGCTGAAACAGTCCACTGATAAGCTGACAGCATTAAATTCCTGCTAAGACATGCAAGAAATCTATAGTCTGGAGGTGAATTCTTCAGGTTCATTACCAGAAACACATCCTGATTGTGAGTGGCTAAAGAAGAGGAATTGTATTGAAAATGACATGATGGAGACATCTCATATTTGTTGGACTTACTGTAAAACTAAATAGATAATAATGACACAGTACCATATTCATGTTTCTTGTATGCCCTTAATGTTCCCATATTCCCAAAAAATGTCTGTAAGCTCTACATACTTGCTCTAGCTATATGACTGAAAAACCTTGTGGCAAATCAGTTGTGGTCTTTCAGGTACATAAATGGATGACATCATGTAATTGTTTTGCAATTTTTTTTAACTATGCTATGATCATGGAAGACTTGCTCAATTATTTCAATGCCTCAAACCTGCAATTTAATTGAGTGGGCCAATTTATTCCCAAAGTAACTCATTTAAAATCAATGGGGTTACTCCAGAGATAAATTTGGCATCTTCCACTGACAGCACAGCTGCTGCATAGAAACGTAACTATTATCTTATGCAAATAAAAGGCCTTTCACCTCTCAGTGATGTCATATTCTTATGACAGGGAGAACTGGTGCCTTGAAGCTATAGTATTTCAAGCTGTTACTCTGTCACCTTTTATAATCTAAGTAGATTCAGTAATGATTAATGTTTAAATGAAATATCACCAAGAAAAAGAAACCTATTTTAGTACCTGGATAAGAATTTTCAGGATTTGACTGGTCTTCCTAAGTTCTTATTTCTCATTCAGGGTTTATTGTTCAGACTTAATGTCCTCAGAGCTGAAGTTAGTTGAAAATCAGTGCTTTACAGATCAGGGCCTGTGACAGTCACAACACAAAAGATAAAAGGCCTTCTATTACAAGCCGTCTCATTGAAAAAATAATAAAAAGCTAAGTGCCCTTTTACTGTTCATTAATAATATGGTATGAGTGATTTAGAAATGGATTTGATGTTATTCAAAGAAAGCCACAGAAAAACAGATTAATAAATACCTCTTACACCTACTTAAATCTAGTGAGCAGGAATGGAAAAATGACTTGATCCTTGACAGTAGATAGAAATCATCTGTAACTTGTATGTTCCATTTCTTAAATGCTCTAAAGAAATGAGACAGGACTAGATAGAAGTCTAGACAGTCTTTGTGTCATCACTTAACAATGTACTCATTATTGTATATAACTATTCAATTTATGGTTAACTATACAGATGTTTGAAATCTGGTATTTCTAATTGTGAAGATAATTCTTAATTCAGTTTATTGCCACAGGACTGCTGTTATTTACACTGAGACCAAGAGAGCAACTTAAGTGAATTGCATCCTGTTCTTAAAATTCTATTGAATATAGAACTCTGCAATAGTATTAATTTGGACATGATCCAGTGCAGAATCCTTTTATAATTTCTTTATTCTCTAGGAAGCTTTCTGTCATAGAGAACATTTAAAGCCTCCTCTTTAGGATAACCTGAAAACTTCTTGTTCAAGTAGTTTTCAGAAGGTTTAGTGTTTTTAGGAAGCAGAGAGTTAACTAAGAATCAGGACTATGCAAGGAAAGGTAACCTGTTATTTTTATTGCCTTTTATTGCATAGAGTTTCTTATCACTTTTTAAGCTACATCATGCAGTGCCATGTTTTCCTTATTTCATTGATTAATCCTCTGAACAGAAAATTTACTGATTGGCAGAAATGGTTTAAGTGAAACAGCGAATCTGCCTGAGGCAATGACGCATCAGCAATGAACTGTGCTGGGATGGTACCACAGCCTGCCTGCAGTTCCTTTGGCCAGTGACACTAAACAGAATACACTGTGATCCTGCCTCTCACATCCTAACACAGCAACCATCTAATGCCAGAAGGACAGGGGGTACCTGGTTCACAGTGTGTAATCATCTTCACCATTCTTGGCTCTTTTCTGGTCCCCATTCCTCATTAGCCAGACTCCTGCTTTCAGACACCGTTTATATCAGTCCCTTTGTATGGCCAGCAGGGACTATAGTGTAGTAGTTCCCTCACTATTTTGTTCTATTTGAAAAAGTACATGCACATTATTAGTGTATTAGTATATTTTAGATTTTTTTTTTGCCTTGTAAGAAAATATTAACTAAAGCTGCAGAGTACTGAGTCTGTCTGAACCCACTTACATCTGTTTCACATTAGTTTAATTTGACTTCAGTTCAATTACTCCTGCATCATACTCATGAGAGAATTACAATCTGGCTCTCCGTTTTTCCATTATGTCCCTGAAGAATTCTCATAAGATCAAAGGCTGATATCTGACAAAAATAGCAAGCCTGATTAATAAAAACAAGCCACCAAGTTCATTTTAAGCAGTACTATTCTCTTCCCTCATGTCATTTTTCTAAGATTTCTTACTTGATAGATACATGAAACTCTACCTTAGCCAGTTGATAACTTTCCCCCATATTAAACAGGAAATTTGGGAGTTAGCTTTCGAAGATACCTCCGTTTCTTTGCCATTAACACCTGCAGCAGAGCCACGGAAGGGAGGACGAGGCAGGCGCCTGGAGCCAGCCCAGCCAGCTTTCAGCACCACGGACAGGGACAGCCTCTGCCACCCCGGCCGCCTGTGACCCGCGGGTCCCAGGGCGCCGGGGCTGGCCGGGAGGGGACACGGGGCTGAGAGCTGGGAAGGAGCGCCCGAGCCCCGTGTGAGGGTCCCGCCTGCCAAGGCAGTGCAGTGCCAGTGCACTGGCACTGTCACTTTGTGAAAGAACGCAGCAGCAGGCACAAAGGATGAGTAGCACACAAAATAGCCAGAAAGGGAAACTGAGAGGCAGCGGATGAAGGGTGATCAATATCAGGAGCATAGTGACAGAAGTATGGGCAACCATGTTAGTGGTGAGGTCAGAAGGGAACAGGAAAACCCCAACACTTGAAATACAAATGAAAGATTGAAGAATAGATGGCTTTAACATGAGAAGGATAAGGATAAATAGGTGGTACAGACTCCCTAGTTTGAATACAAAATGAAGGATAAATGAGTGGAAGTGGTAAATGAGCAGAAGAAATATATTAAACCACGCCTTCACATGCAAGGTGCAAAATTGCAGTGCTTGAGTAGAAAGGAAAGAAAAATAGAGCCAAACCCCCCACAGTTTTATGTATATGCTTATTGCACTAATGTTCCTTTATTTAAAGCCTCCAGATATAAGAAATAAACCTACAAAGCTTTGCACTTAGAAGACACAGAGATCTTGGGCAAGAGTTCAGATTATTTTCTGTGTTGCTGCCTAGCCTGCATATTTGCTTGTTACTCAGCAGGACCAGTAGAACTAATGCAGCTACATGGAAGAACAATTATCCTGCACTCTGACCTTACCTCCCACAGACCTGACAGTGGCCTCATCAGCCAGTGGGGCAGGATCAGGGGCCATCCACACCGAAGATGTTAATGCTGGTCTCAGAAGCATTGTCTCACCACCCATTTTGACCGAAAACTTCCACATTTCTTAGAATCAAGTATTCCACTAACAGCAGCTGTTCCTTTCAGTGTTTTGCAATGCAATATATCAGCAGCCTATTAAATGTGGGGATTAATGCAGCTATAGAACAGTTAAAGTAGGGAGGAACAGTCTGCACAAACACCATTCACTGTGACCAGTCCACCTATAGCTTTCAGTCGTGCCTATTTCTTTTCTACTCTCAACAGCAAGGGAAGCAAGAAGCTATACTGAGCATTTGAAGGGCTGACTACAACTCTTGCATTAATCATCATCACTTTTACAGTACTCAGAAGAGCTTTACTACTTTCTAAATTCAGTAACATTTCTCACATGGCTCGAGTAGTAAGAAGCAATTCCCAAAATGTGAAAGCAATGGAATTGAGATTGGAGCTGTGGAATAAGGACTGAGATGAGGCTTTCTATTGAGTTTAACTCCCAACACTGTCCCATGTTTTTCCTCAACCTTGTAGTCCAGAACATGCATTTTTTTCAGCCAGATGTAGAACTTTTGCAATCACTAGTTTAGCCATTGTTCAGAAGGTTAACACTGGGATTTGCCTGTGCCCCCTTATCTGCACACCATTGCCACCTTCAGTGCAGGAGCTCTCAGGGAAAAATTACTTTGAAACAGGATGATATTTCAAACAAAATCAAATCAATAAATTATTATTCTGTTGTAGGAAGAGTGAGGGCTGTGTTCTGAGTGTAAGTTAGAAATCATCAATATTAATAGTAGGAACAGTGTGTCAGGCAGTATAACAATCATGAAAACAGCTCATGACTGTCTTAATATATTCACAAGGAAAAAGCTATTTCTGCATTTCTGAAGATGCATAGCCTAAGAGTAGGTGCATCCCAGTTTGAGTTTCTACATAAATTGTGCATACACATGCATCTAGAGTCACAAAAAAAAACCTCAAAACCAACCAACCAACCAGAAAAACCCCAATACAAATCCATGAGGGGAAGCTAGTGGATTTGGCAAAAAGAGAGCACTGAAAAGATTAGATTCATCCTAATACATAATGTCACCTTCTAGAACAACTACCATTCTCCATTTCATTAACCATTTCATAGTATTTTGTGGGAGAAGATATAGTGGAATTACAACAGTTTAGATGCAACATGGCAAGAGAATGCAGTGTTATTCACACATGGCATAATCTCACCAAAGTGAGAACCTCACTGTGAATCAACCCATAGGCAGTGACTTCTCACAGTTAGCAGGTCTGCTGCAGCCTACAGACAAGAGGTGACATGCTTTTCATTCAGCTACCCATCAAAAGAAATATGTCACTGTATATAATTATAATAATGTTCTGGACCATTTGTATTCTGGTAATATAAAGGCAAAAAAGAGTTTATGAGATTTGGGAACTATAATATATCTTTGAAGATAACATATCTTCATGTTGAAGAATGGAAAAATGCAATGTATAATAATTTCCTAAGCTAACAGTTGCAGGTTGTCTGCAGGCAGCCTCCTTTATACATGTACATTTTGAATGAACACTTTCTTCAAGCCTTTTATGAAGTAATTCAGGAATGCACCCTTACAGCTCTAAATGAGCTGCAGTTACTTCTGTATGTAATGCATAGAAAAGCCTTGAGATCTTCTGTTTAAAAGGAACAATATAAACCACTATGTATTTTTATATCTTTACAATGTATTTGTCTATAAAGATCCCATTTAATAATTCTAATCTGCCTTTTTACTATATAAACTAATGTGATACAGGCAATATCTAGATCCCAGAGACTTAACATTATTGAACAGTCAGATCAAAATCACTTGTATTACAAAAGGCATGTACAACTCTGATGAGCAGTCTGAAAGCACTCTGGGTATTTTTTTGCCTTCTTTTTTCATTATCTCAAATAAATGGTTTCACAAATTCCCAAAGGTATTTAGGCAAGCAGCTCTGAGTCAATGACAGTTAGGTAGGCATCTAAATATCTTGCAGATCTCTTAAGCACACATCACCTAATGCATAAGTACTGTAATCATGCTAGTGGAATTAAAGAAGGAAAGAATTTAGCAGAGCACTCTATTTGCCAGCATTTTAATTAAAGAAAGGTGATGGAATGAAGGCTCTGTGGCCATCATAATTCTCTATATACACAAAGTTGTAATGGTGGACTCCATTGTCAATGAGTTCAGAAGTAGTGCACAGGTGTACATTTATGGCACAAGTTTTCTGAATGCTGAGATGGAACTCAGAGCAGCTGTGGTTATAAAACTGTTTGCATAAACTGGACTCAACTAACATTAGATGCTGCTAGATATATAAAGAAGCATGGAATTTTGCTATTATAGGTCCTTGCTAGATAGATCAATAATTTGCCATTGCCAGTGCCTGTACGGGCCATTTTGAGCAGGAAAATAATGCAACTAATTTTATTTTCTTTAGCATCTTCTAGCTCAGTATCTGAAAACAGTCCACCAGCTAAAGTGAATCATGAAAACCCTTTAGAATAAATATTATCATAGCCATTTACAGATTATTTAATTGCTATATGAAATGGTCTAGCACCTCATCTAATTTGATGAGAATTCTCAATACAGTGAAAAGTGAAAATGAGGTTTTACAAATCGCAACCACTTAATCAGAAAAAAGGGGTAATTTTATGACCTAAAAACCCAGACTGATATACTGAAAAACACTATTAAAGAAATAGTATAAGAACCAAGACATGCACATTACTGTAATTATCATTTTGCTTGATAATATTATACCTATTATTCCAGCAGTTTATTCAATACTAAATCTTTGCATAAAACCACCCTCTCCCTCAGTTACCACAAACCTCTATAAATTATACATGCTGGCAATTTCATATCACTTTCTGGCAGTATAGCATCATCTTTTAATTAGAATAAATATCTCATTCTTGATTTTTTAACAGTCCAAAATGAATAAATCACAAAGGCTCTTTAATTTTTCATTTTGTGTAAGAACAGAAATTTATACCAGTCAATTTAAACTCATGCCTCAACATCCTTTTGCTGACTCCCATAATGCTCTTTGTCTTTTTGATCTTCATTCCACTGTCTTTAGAAGAAGTGGTCAAAACTGAATTAAACACAGGTATGTTCATTAAATACCTATTTCAACTTTACCTAATTAGAAAGCAAACTTTTTTTGCACTATGTTCAGTGCTTTTAAACATAATATTGTTTCACTCATAACTGGGTGAAGACATTCACTCAAGGTAAACTACAGAAATGCTGGAAACCTATTTGCCCATTTCTTGTAGGAAATTGTCAGAAACCCTGAAAGCAGTAGTCAATTGTGACAAGCTCTAAGACAAATGAGGTGATATTTAATATTTGTCTTTTAAACATATTTTTTTCATCTTCAGATTTGTAGCATATTCATGGCACATAGAACCTCGTTCTGCTTCACTGACTTGGGATGGATATTTAAACAAGTGGGTTTTTTCTTTAGTTATGCAATGAACAAAAACCAACAGATTTTGAGATACAGGGACTAGGACTTTGTGCATGAATATTCTCTAAGATTGTATCTCTTTGTCATGAAGTTTCCAAAACGAGTAATATTTCAGTTTTGGCTTTAGGGATGATGTCACTAAAACAAACACAAAGTGGTAGGAGGAAATCCAGCTGTTGCAACCATTGGATACATAACAGTCTGCCAGCTGATACCATCTTTGGAGCTGGAGAGGCTGCCATGGGAACTGACACCAGTAAACCAATATAGCTATACATTTTATTATATGAAAAATGAGTTTTCAAATTAGTAACACTGAAACAGTCAAAACACAGAAAACATGAGTTAGTTACCAGTAATGTATTCCTCAAAATCTTCTGGAATTCAACAGAAATGGCCAGTCAAATCTTCAAATAAAAATTACCTGTAATGCCCACTCCCCCCACAAAGAAACCAATCTTACTTTATCCTAACTTAACTTTAATTTTAAATTGAACATTTTTATAAGCTCTAAAGTATAACAAGGAGCCTTGCATTCAATTTTATTTTGATCATGAGTGTTTTGTTTTCTATGTTATCTTCATCCTCAGACATTTTATTCCACCTCAAAAATTGCTAATGTCACTAAGACCAAGAATTACTAGGGCTACTTACAACTTGCATTAAGCTTTAATCAGTCAAGCAACTTGTGTCTTAAATTGCTATCTCTTAAACCCCTTTTCTTATGAGATGTGATTAGAACACATTGTTTAGAATGAAATTACTACACCTTCAGTAAAGTGAACAGAAATTCTTTTCCCATAACTTTCACTGAGGTAGAAAGAACCTCCTAATTTATTTCTAATCCGTGGTATTAATATATAATGTACTGAGTACTTACTGAAGAGTTTGTTGCCTTATGGTTGTCAGGTGTCTTAGACCTTCACAGATGGAGGTCCTTATCTATCAGATATAGCAAGATTATGAAGTTTCATAACACAATGAAGATTCTCCAGAAATTCTCCCATAGTTCTGAACAAACTGAAAAGAGAAAACTTGGGAGAGAAACTACACACTAAACTTTCATGTTTTTACTGACATCATAAAATTTCAGGAATATCCAATGTTCCGATTTAGACAGAACCTGAAATTTACTGGTTTAAAATTTGATATACACCCTTTTTTGCCCCATCTGTCCATTAACATGTTAAATGTATCAGAAAAGAAAGAAGCTTCAGTTTGATGGATGTTTCACAGGCCCAAGAGCCAGGATGCTCAGGGTCTATTTATAGCTTTGTCAGTGACACGTGTGACCTTGTGTACAGCAATTTGAATGTCTCGGTAGATTGCAGTCTGAATCACCTTAATTCATAGTTGGTAGTAAAAATGGAGGCATTTAGAGTTAGTGCATTTGTCTGCATTTCTGATATGTTCCTTTTTGCACTGTTCTTATGATCAATAGGAACAGAAATTACATCTATCCTTTGAATATAAATATCAGAACTGCAGATTACATTATATGGATGAGACCTGTACATAGAATAACAATTATCCGTAAAATAATGTCACAGAAGCCAGTAGGGCCTATGATTTTTAGTATTAAACATGAATATCTGTAATGGAGTCTAGCAATTCCACACAAGACTAAAAGAAGTTGAATTTACTCTGAGTAAGCAAATCAGTTACACAATGTAGAACGAAAGAAAAACACAATTAGGATGGAAAGTCTTATGTGTTATAATGGTTTATTTCATAAAAAGCGACATCGTCGTATAAATCTCTTTCATAGGCTGTTTAATCTCTGTCTTAAAAGTTGCATGTATTTCTTCTTGAAATAGTTTGCTCAAAAACTATTTAGGGATGAAAAATATGCTGCCAGGTAGAAGCTGTGTAGAAAGTGGATGGGCCACACCAAATGCCACAAAGACATTCTTATGTCTGCCTGACATGGGCTAGGTAGACATAGATGATCCATCTAACTTAAGCAGGAATAGCTTCACTGAATTTACTGGAGTTGTATCATTTATATATGTCTAATCTGGGTCATAAGTTTCTGATCTTCACCGAAATATTAAAAAAAAAAAATTGTCATTAATTAGTATGAGTAAGCATTTCTATGTATCACAGTAGGTAAATCGCTTAGATAAAGAACTTCTTATGATCTAGACAACAGAGTTATGACATTTACATGGGCTTTTTTCCTTTTAAAATTCCAATATAATTCATTAGTTATTCCAGTCTACATTCTTTAATACCTAATAGTTCAATTAAAGTAATGAGAAAAGAACAGCCTTTAGCAGTCAGCTCTACTAAAGGACGGTTTTTCACCTAGAAGCCTTCCATCTGCAAACTTGCATGGCAACAGCAGATAAGCAGAAAATGACATAATATAAGGAGAAATATAAGCAGATCTTGAGTCACCCCAGCTACTAGATATTACATTACATATATGAGCATAACATCTCATACCATTTATACAGGTTTCTTCCTTGACGCATCTAAAAATAGTCTTGTATGACAGTATAGATGCATTGTAAAACTCTGTATAGGTCTAAAGAGAAAGAATAGTTGTATAGTGTACATCTGCACAGCAGCTTCCTGAAGGGGTTTTTGTAGTAGTTATTCCATATATGCTGCAGGGGAGACATTTCATTCTAAGCTGATAAATTTTATGGAAGTTTAATACTGTGTTCATAGAAACTTTATATCATTATATATTCCTATAGTCGCCTTCTTATTTTAGGCTAACTCTCTTATTGCATTCTAAATCACAAGTTATTAAAAACTATCATTTTTAAGATATGGATCATCTCCTCTGAAGTTTTTTTTTGCATCATCTTTCCCACTGGAGCCCTAGCTTTACAACAATCTCCAACTACTGCTGCCATACAGACAACAACAGAACAACTAAATGCATTGCCATGAAGAAAGCGAAGGAGTCTGCAGCCCTGCCAAAACACATAACTCTCCATCATTTAGAAAGCTGCAATGATATTTCAAGACTGTACATGATTTTAAATAACTTGAAGAACCATATGACCAAAGAACATGCAGCAAACACAAGGCAGAAAAGAACCCACAATTCCTCCTGGAAAAGTAATGCTTTTAAAAAAACCAAAACACACCAAAACAAGCAAACAAAATATTTCAGCAGCTATTAAACCTTTTTCCCCTCACACCAGCTCTCTTAAAGCTACTTCAGTTGTTTCAACACAAGAATTTCCTAAGTAGATAGCAAAAGAAAACTGCTCAGCCAGTCTGTTTAAATGCATTTAGAAGGTACCATGTCCTCTTACCATTCAGGTAAATGTTTTTATTTTCACATAGATATAGGGGAACAGACTGCAAGGTTGATGGTCTGAATGCATCAGGTGGGAATTGGTGCAACTCAGTGACAGCCCTCTGAGAGCTGCAACAAGGGATTTGGAACAGTGACACACAGAGCCACAGGCAGGTGACAATTTGCACTGAGATAGGGAATTTATACCAAATAAATACTCAAGTAAACTCAGGAGACTTATTTCCATGATCAAGTACATATTGTGATGAATTTAGGACTCTTCTAGAATACTCTGTGAATAGAGTGTGCAGATCTGGTTGTTGGGCTGTTTCCTGCCTGTCTAAGTGTGCTTACATGACTGTTGTAAGGAAAAGCACGCATAAAAGAAAATCAATGGCTTGAAAGAGGAGGACTCTCCAAAGAACTGCAGATTAATTCTCCGGGGTACACACAAACTATTTTTCCAGGAAAGCCAAATCCTACAAAAGCAAAGTTCTGATGTATGAACAGATCTCTGTCCCAAGTGAGCAGGTAACCATTTGAGGTCCTGCCAGACACACCATCTTTTTCAGAGGAATGGAAACTTGTCTGGGTTAAGCACGCAAAAGAAAGTGGACATCTTATGGTGTATTTCCTTTTTTTGTTTTGGATATATTTCTCTCTCTGTTGGTTTGTTGCTGAATATATGAACTGTACATCTTTACAGCAGTTGGGTGCCTACACTGGATGATACACAGGGCAGAAGTAATAGACAAGAAGGCAATTGTTCCCTGAGTCCATGGCAGGGTGGGCACAGATGCCCACCTACACTTGCAAATGTGACTCTCATATTCCTGCTGCTTTCCTTCCCTCCCAGTGAAGGTACATTTTAAAACCATGTTCTGTTGTAGTGCATTCTATGGAAAAGAGGAAAATGCCTGCTGCTGACATACAACAACGATTGCCATGTTTCCTGTTTTCAGATTGGGAAAGGACAAATCTAACAGGTTTTGACATGTTATTTTTCAACAGTGGTAAGATCTCTGTAGTGATCTGTGTAACTTATTTCTGTACTTTTTTGAGTGGATCAAAATCCGGAACTGATTCCATTTCGCCGTTAAGGCTTTTTTTTTTTTTTTAGTTTAATGCATGTTGTGGGACTTAATGTGCACACCATAATAAAATTGCGTTACTTTTTAATCACACTCAAAATGTATATACTCTCACAGACTAAAGAGGGCCAAAAGCCACCAAAGGCCTCAGGCCCATAAGTGACACAAATTAGAAATACATGAAGCTTTGGTATGTGTAGCCACTGGTGGTCAAAATTTCAGAGACAGGACATCTCTGTGATGCTGTGACTGCTGACTGGAAGGGAACAAACGGAAATCTCTACATTCCCTCAGCGTTGCCTAGAAACCAGGGGAATATTTCTAAAAATGCCTACTTACATTTATGTGTTTTAATTATCTATGTGGTGGAAAAAAGCATAGGAAAAATAAGGAAGAGACTATGACAAATCTGTCATATGGGTTTGTACAGAACAGTCTAACACTATGTTGAGTACTACAAACTGAGTATTTGGGAAACTGATACTCAGAATTCAGAAAAAAAAAAAAAGTCTTAAAAAAGTATAGAAAGGTAACTATAAGCAGGTTTGGGGGTTTGGGGTGTTTTTGGCTTTTTTGTTTGTTTGTTTGTTTGCTTTTGAAAAAGCAGAGACAAGTGTTTTCTGTGACATGATCTCTGTAGTAGAGAGTATTATAGCTAACTACTTAGAGGTGAGAATCTTGTACACTTACTTTCATTCTCCCCAATATCTTCAGGTATCTGAAATGGGAACTGTTTAAAGACTATCTCTACCTTTAAAATCTACAGATTTAAC
The DNA here is from genome assembly GCA_013400575.1 of Peucedramus taeniatus. Classification (NCBI taxonomy): domain Eukaryota; kingdom Metazoa; phylum Chordata; class Aves; order Passeriformes; family Fringillidae; genus Peucedramus; species Peucedramus taeniatus. The sequence goes on along the minus strand of WBNO01026478.1, from coordinate 16,507 downwards.
TATCTGAATTGTATCAAAGTATAAACCAGAGACCCTGAAACACAAGAACAATGGTAAATAATTTCCTGAAGCCCTTTCCCCAAATCTCTAATTTCACACACAATCTGCTTCAGATAAAAAAATGACAAAAATAAACAAAACAAAAAATAAAACAACAAAAGATGAACAAAAACAAACAAAACCCACACACAAACTCTTGGATTGCGTTTTTTTTTTGTTTTATAGATTTTTCCTGGCAGATATTTTCCAAGACATTAACCTCAAATCCAAGAGACATAAAGGAAAATGACAAAATGCTACCAAATTATTTTTATTTGACAAGAAGGTAAGGTGTTTGTGACCTTATGGCAGACAGTAGTTGAAATGCCACTGCAACAGATGCTTTTATATAACAAGCAGTCAGAAAGAGGGCCACCAGAAGATGGAGAACTGATGAGTTTCCAAGGTAAATATTTCCTCCCCTGACCTCTCCCAGACAAATTTGACACCAACTACATTTAAGGATGATGTTCCAGAAATAAGAGTTAGACTGACAAAATGATAACTACAACAAGAAGGACAGAAACTAAGTCTACATCAAGGGAGTACTTCATATAGCTAATTTGTATATGTAAAATTAAAAGGGACATCACAACATTCAATAGTCAGAATACTACTGAAAAGTTTTTTGAAGTGTTTGGTAGAGTCTACACAAAGTACCAGGGCAGATAAACTACTGGTTTCATCCAGCACGTGTGTTTGTGTGACCAAGTGGGAGCATTGACTGAGGCAGAAAAAAGGGAGAAATGTTTTCAAGTAACATCCCCTTGATTTTGCTATGATTTTGAGCTACATTGAAATTAATTTTTTTAGCGTGTAAGGAAGTGTAGTAAATCACATAAAACACCATACTTAGCCTATAATTAATAGGATATCCTAGATAGTGAAGGGGAATGTCCCTCCATCTGGAACAACATCTGATTTTGTGATGTGTCAGGCTATGGAGGGGACTGCAGTACCCCTGGCCGGTCAGTGAGAAAAATCTTCACACAAAAAGTACAAAAGCCCTCAGAGATTTCACATTAGGGAAAATAGCAACCTGTCAGACAAACTGTAAATACCACCCCATTGCTTCTTCACAAAGTTCAAATCCAGCACATCGGCATGCACACGTTAATCAGTGATGGGATTAAAGGCTGACTTTCGAAAGGTTATTCTGTGGTTCATTTTCAAGGCGCTGTTCGTTTTCAAAGACATTAATTTCTTCAGCGTAACGCACTGGCAACGCTCTAGGCTTTCGTTTTGTCACTCATTCCCCCAAATATCAGCAATTTGCCGTAAATTTCTCCGCGGCATTTATTATTCTTCAACTTCCTGTCAAGTTACAAGAAATAGGCTTAGCTGATGGGGGCCCGTTCACGGACGGGACGCTTCCCCCGCGGGAAGGCGGTTTCGGGCCCGAGGCCCCGCGGCCCCTCCCCGCCGGCCGGGCCGGGGAG
>WBNO01026478.1:0-14794 GCA_013400575.1 Peucedramus taeniatus | reverse complement strand
GGGCTGGGGGTTCGCTCCTCGCTCCTGTCCGCGCGGGCGCCCCGAGCTGTGCCGGCCCGTCCGGGCCGCGCGGGGAGCCGGCACGGCGGTGGCGAGAGCCGAGTGCCGGAGCTCTGAAAGGGGACACGTACAGCCCGTGAGGGGCTGTAATCCTCCTTGGGTCGGGGCCTGGAATTGTGCGTCCAACAGCCGTCACCGCACGGTGCCTCCTTGCTGTACCGGCATCCAGCGCTGCTCTGGGCAGCGCTTCAGGCTGCCCGGATCGGCCGCGCTTGCGAGACCGATTTCTGTGCCCACTTCTTTTCTTAGTCAACTTTCGTCTTCTCCAAAGCTGTTATTCATGGATTATAATGGATTGCACCCTGTGTCCACAACATCCCACGGCGTTTAGCTGTAGATCAGAGTGTTTTGGTTTGGTGGGATTTTCATGGAAGTTGAAAAGTTAAAGACTCAAAAGTTTTAAAGGTCTTGTAAAGTAATTCCTTACCCACATTTAACCATCCGTGGGCTGCTCTGGTGCCCTGTTCCTATGAATAGTCCTAGGGGCACTTGTCATTCATGATAAAAAAAGGCGCAAACATGCGAAAATGCTTGCATGAGCCAACTGTGGCTCTTGGAAAATACCTAAAATATTTTCAGATATGAACTGGATTACATGCATAATGTAAAACAATGGTAGGAATTATTCAGTGCTGCATTGTAATGTCAAGATCATGCATCGCTGCATAAAATCAGAGCCATTTGAGATAACGTTAGGCTGTTGTGTTGCATCTCAGTGTCACTTCCAGTCTTTGGAGACAGATGCCACTTCAGAAGATGTCTGATACCATAGTACAGTTTGAACATAAATTCTAATACTATATGGGAATATGAAATTCAGAGCAAAAACTAGTATCTTGTGCACCCACTTTTTATACTCTCTTGTGTAGTGTGAAGGCAGTTCAATAACAAATACATCCTTTCTCTGACTGTTCTTACATTTGCCAAAATACTTTTGTGAACAATCAGAAAGCATGCCGATTGTCTGCTGACCGTAAAGGGGGAATAAATGGGATACAAGATTTAAATTCCATTCAGACTGCAGCAAGCTTTACTTGAATGACTTCTGTTTAGCAAAAAAAGTTCTAAAGTAGGGAAGAATTACTGTGTGAACATTAAATTGGGAAGCCATTGCTTGTCTGCATAGGAGGTTACAGTGGAGGCAGAAATGTGTGACTGAACAGTCCAGTGTGGGGGCTCTCTGGCTCGCAGGAAGGATCCTTACAGGGAGCAAGGATTAGCACAGGCAGAGAGACTAATACACTGAGCTGAGCTGGAAATCTGTGTGCCTGAGCAAACTTGGCAGAACAGCCACTGGGTTGCTTGCAGTTCATGAAGGGGGGAGAACACATCGTATTTATGGTTTCTCAAAAGAGTTGTATCTAAAACATTAATACAGAGAAAGTGTGATACACTATTCCATGTCCTGGTTGCGTGCCATGCAAAGTTTCTTGTTCAGCCTTAGCCTTATCATTTTAAAGAAAGAACCAAAATTTTGCACTTTGTATGCAAAGTTGCACTTTGTTTGTATGAGGCCTTGTTTTGTCTAGTGAGAATACTGAGAAAATATATATTTTTTTAATATGCTGGAATATATAGGATTTTCGTGTAGGTCTTGTCAAAGTTCAAATAAGGCTGAGATTTTTTTTACCCTCCTAGAAATACCAAAGAATTAATCTGCTATGTTTTTCCCTAATTCCAGGTATAAACCTTGAAGTTATTTACTGTAATATTTTCAGGAGCCAGTTAATATACTCACAGATTTATAGTATGACCTCAAATATTCTGAATACTATAATTTTAATCCAGTTTTGTTGCTTAAATCCAGTCTTGTGCATTGGGCTGTTTAATTCCCACAGCCAGTGGGAACACATACCTGAACAGCAATACCTAACAGCATTTTGCACTTACTGTTAATAAGTGACACACATTTGTGCCACTTTTATCTTACAGCAGTGGGGAACTCATCACTACTGCTGCATGGAGGCTGCTGGTAGGTTTAGGCAATTTGCACAGGCTTCCAGGATTTTAAAACAAAATTTAAATGCTTCACATTATAGACAACATCATCTTATTTTTCCTGCATTGTAGGAAGTCCTTGCATTAATATGACTAGAGCTGAAAGGGTGTTAACACAGAGACTTGTGAACTTCATTTTAAAAAAAAATCCTTCATTTACCACTTGAACAAACAGATTGTTAAATTTACTAAATTATTTGTTTGGTAGCACCAGTTTTTAGAAGCTGAAATTTTCTTTGACCTACAAGAAAGATGGAAAATTATCTAGTTATATCTTCAAAGAAGGAAGGATATTTACAAGTTTTATTTTAATCAGAATAATTTTAACTGAAATTGGGAAATGTTAATCAGTGTTCTTCACTTTTACCAAATTTACTTTAATTTACCAAATTAAAACCTTCACTCAGTAAATTGTAAATTGTGACAGGGAGAAGAGTCTGATACCCACCTCATCACAGCCTCCTTCCAGGTAGTAGTAGCAAACTGACATAAATTTTTTTTTTTTTTGCTTGCAGTTCATATCACAAAATGTGCTACTGACACACACAGCTGTTTGTTTCTGCTTTTGGATTATGAATAGAGCAATAGTTTGCATCCAGAACTTCCCTTGCTGAAGCCTGTAGCTAAAAAAATTTTAACAAATATTTTTCCAGAGTTATTTAATCAGCTATGACTCAAGGCTATTGTATTATTTCATTTGATTCCTTACATTTTTCAGAGTAGGGCTTGACTCTTGAAACTGAAATACAATTTTGGTTGCATGGTTTTAATTTATACAGAATACTGTAAGATTATTAATTCTAAAGGTCTGAGAGACCTAACTCTTAGGCACTGAGAGTATGTGTAAAGAGAAGCTTTTCTGTAATCCAGCATAGTGAGTGTATAAATAGCACCCATCTAATTAATGGCTTAGGAGGTTATGTATAGTGCTTGTCAGGAGCTGTATCATTTTCATCACATTTTGCCTCTGACACAAATGATCCCATGCAAAATTCAGATGGAACATTTGGAACTTTATTTCAAAATTGGAGTAGTGTGATTTCCTGGGTCTCTATTCATTGAGTTGTGCTTCAGGAAGCTTAGATAATGATGACTATTCTTTCTGCTGGTGAATTCTGCTACTTATTATAGCAGAAGTCTTAAATGTGATTATTTTAAAGATGGCTTCACATCTTAGACTTTATACTCCCAGGATTGATAAGAGTTTTGTTATCAGTGAAACCAGAAAGGGGTCCAAGAGGCTTCTGTTTCACTTGCATGAACATGAAAGAAAATACAGGTGTGATTATGACCTGCTTGTTTTGCCTCACTGTAATTTTCAAATAAAATGGAGCGCTGTCTGCATTCAATAAGTGGCTAAATCTAAAGCTATGTTTGAAGGCCTCTCGTGATTGCATAGGTACTGCAGAAAGGTAGTGGAGACTTGCCATGTTTTCACCTGTGTTCTTCAGCTAGAGAAGGAGTCTGTGGGTGGGTCACTGCTCTCTGCTGGCCTTTTTGTCTATCCAGTTCTGCATCTGTTTGCCAGCTTCACCCGTCTGTGAGTAAAAGCTAGGAGCCATTAGTATTACCCAGTGGCTGGGTAGGAGAAAACCCAACAAATGAATACACATTTTTTAGAGAAACTCATTCTGTTCTGTATTCATTCCCAGACAGGTAAGTAGAGGGTAAGAGCTAGGCAGCCAAGGATAAGCAACCAGAGAGGCTTAAACTAGATGAGCAGTAGTAGTTCCTATAGCACCTCGGCAGCCACAGCTGAGCAAGTAGGGCATGTTTGAGGGGAGGAATGGCCGCAGGTAAGGAAGAAGCAGCAAACTGGGGACATTGAAAGGACTTTAGGGGGGATGGTACAAAGATGTAAGCTACATGAATAGGAGAGCAGGCCTCATTAGTAACACTACTAATAGAATATGGGGGTTTTTAAGTATATCATGCTAATACGAAGGGAAAACAGTTAAAAATAGAAAAAAATAGTTTATTATTTAAATAAAGTTTAAATCCAATGTGGATTTTCATAACTAGGTTAATCTTTTAATGTATTCTGAGCTATCGTCTTTCCTCTGTGTATTTCTGTGTGGTGTTCATATATACAAAAATTTCTGTAGCATAAAGAATTAATGGATACTCTGATTTGAAAATTCTCCTAGTACCAAAAGAAGAGTAACATATATTTCAGGTCGTAATTCAGTTCCTTTAAATATGACCTTGTCAAACATATTAGATCAGATGCTTAAAGGAGTTTCTATCACTGCTTGAAGTAATTTCAGATTTCACAGAGATTTTTTAAACCAGTTTTGTTCTTTCCTAAGCATGTGTACAGCATTAGTGTTGTTGTGTACTGCTAGTAGGATAGAGTTAGAAGAGTTAATTCATAGCAGGAAGCCCACTGAAAAGGTCATAAAACTGGTTGGTAGAATAAGGGTGGTAGTGGTAGACGTCCTTGACTTGTATGAAATTCACAGCACAAACCTTCTGCATGTTGTTGCCTTAATTATCTACTGGTACAAAGGTGTCTCTAACTATTTCTGGTTTAAAGCATTGAGATATTAGGGAAGAAAAAAAGGAAAAAAAAAAGAGTTGGCAGTAAAAGAAGCAAGAATACCAAACCTTTATAAATCACTGTAGTGGCTAGAGTGTTTGCAGAGCATTTGTCAGCTTGGGTCCTTACCAGGCTCAGAGGGATCAAATCCCCAAATCTCATGCAAATGATGCAATTCTAGTCTCTTAGAGACAGAGGTGTTTCTGCATTGCCAGCTGAGAGGCCACTAAAGAGCTACGGATGCAAGTGTCCTAGAGCCACCAAAACCAAACCACTGCACAAAAGGGTCAGTATTGACAGTGATAAGCATATTCTTCTGGAACAGCTGGGGAGACCTGAAGTCTAAGTCCACCTGGGGATGAGGGTTGTTTGAACCCAGGCTAAGGTCTGGGAGCTGCCTTTTGGAAATTTGAGTGTTCACATGTCTCTACACAGTTAAGGTTTCATGTCTTGTAGTGCAAGATTTAGATATCTCATATCCCACCTAAGGTCTCTGTATTTTTATGGATTATCTTTTTAAGTAGCAGGTCCTGATGGGTAAGGGTAGCGTGATAGATTGATTTATTTAATTTTTATTTGCTACGACTGAAATACATGCTTCAAAAAAGCATGTACTTCAGTCGTAGCAAATAAAAATTAAGTTATAAAAATAGTAAGTCTAATACTTGTCTTTAAAATCTTTTCTGGGAGAACATGGTAATGAAAGACTGGGCTTCTTTCCAGTATATATTCACGTTCCAAATCTGAAATGGCTTTGTAGAAAAATCATTTCCATAAATTCTGCATATCCGCTAACAACCAGGAAACAAAGTAAACCACCAATTTCTATAACTTCTAATACTGTACAATCAGAAATTAAGATTGGATGCATTTTAAATTAAAATAAAAATATTATTTAAATATCTTTCAATTCTCTTTGGAATAAGGTAGTTATTACTTACATTAGATACCAGCTGGAAAAAAATTTAGAAAAAGCTGTTTTGCTTTTGTCTTCATTGTTGCTTAGTGTCATAGAAGGAACTAGAAGATCAAATAAATTTTTAGAATTATTTAATTTGTTTGCTCTCTGTACTTTAGGAGAACACTCATGAAAATCCTGATTTTATATTCAGTGTGGACAGTCCACTTACATCTATAAGGAAATTTACATTTAGAACAGATAGTTACATGTATCATATATCAAAGATATTTTCAGTTATCCTCCCATTGTTTGGTTTCTATTTGATTAGCTGTATATTACTGAAAATCCCACCTTCTCCTTTAACATTCTCTTCACATATCTAAGCCTTCAGTTTGTTTCTGCTGTTGTGCAAATAACTGTGAAAATGCAGCCAGAATCCAAATAAATATCTGTTCTAGTCAAAAGACAACCTGAAATTATAGTTGTGAAATTTTGACTATTAGCACTTTCTACCTTCAGTAAGGTAGAAGGAACCTGCACATACCAAATTCTCCAGTTTCTTCTCTGACATTAGCAGCATGCTTCTTCTCAGTAAGAGTGATTTTTGTGACGTCTGTATGTCCATAGTCAAAACAGAAGGCACAGAAATATTTTTTATTTCTCCCGACCGACACTTTTTGACAGCTTTTTTTGCCTGTGAAATACTGATGCCGACTTCTTTTTTCCTCCCTGCTCCTTCCCCTCAAGTCGGGTACAAATTAATTGAGAAGGACAAAACCAGCAGACAGGTTTTCTGGTAGAATTTCCACTGTGCCATCTGCTGGTGACACAAAGCAAGTGAACATTGTAAAGTCCAGTCTTCCTGCAGTGCTGAACAGTTGTGTCTGCAGCTGAAGGCAGTAAAGGCAACAGGTTTCTGAGTGTCCCTGATGGTGTTTAACGCGGGACAAAGTCATTTAGCTTACTTGAAGAGAATGAATTGTAGAGAGAACAATTTCTGGTTTTTTTTAAGTGGTCATGCTTGCTTTTCTAAGATTCTGTCGCATAAGGGTGAGTTAGAGGTGGTACTGTAAGCATTTACCTAACAATACCACAGGTGCTTCCCTCTGGAATTATAGCCTAGCTCTGAAGCACAGAAAACAGTGGAATATTTAAGTTATTTGAGCAATTGTGAATGAAACACTTTTGATTCTCAGTTGTAATCCAAATTGCAGGTATATATGCATGCAGGTTTTTATCATTAGGGAAAATTCTATCAACTGAAATTTATAATCTAACATTCAGGCCCTCCAAAGACTTGCATTCTTCCAACACCTGCATGTTGTAAATTCCAGAAGTCATGGGTTTCAGAGTGGATCCAGCTAGACTGGGAATACAACTTGTATATAGTAGTATATGGTAGAGAAATAAAATATTTCAGCAGGAAAGAAATGCTTTATTGGAAAAAGTTTACAGTCATTGTGGAAACATTCTGAATCTAATAAATATAATAAATTCTTGCAGTATGATTGGAATTTTAATACTTGAAAAATAATTTATTGTTTGCCCCTATGTATGTTTAAATTACAAACGGAGATAAGGAAGAGTTGTACCATGAGGGGAATGGGCCATTTGAAATTGATACAGAGGAGCAGGAATGTTGGAAAAATCTCCAAGAGCATTTTCTTCTTTTTTTTTTTTTCCTTTGTCCCTTTTCAACTGCTGATCTGGCAACTTCACAGCAAAAGGAGTGGGAGCACTGTTATTGCAAACACTTCAGCTAATACTGTAAATCCACAGAAGCCTGTACTTTATAAAGGCTGGCTTTTCAAAGTATGAAAGTAATTCAAGATTGCCCTGGTGTTTTTTGTGCTTTGTAAGAAAGGTTGAATCTGTTGATCCAGATTTAGTGTCATTTCACAACAGGGTAAAATTATTTTAATTTTCTTTTTTTTTTAAAGATTTTTTATGGCCTACTATAATAGTCCTAGTCATCCAAAATTTAGTACAGTATGGCTTTTTTTTAAGGCCTTTGGATAAATAATGTTAAAACATCGTTAAATGACTGATTTGTTTTGCTGCAATCTCTACTAATTAATATTTAAGACACCATGTTAACCATCTTGTGCAGCATGCTGTTGAAATTAAAAACAGAGCTATATACTATAGTAGTTATATATGTAATTGTAATAGTACTTTAACAGCCATTATACAACAGTGGGAAATGAAAGAGAAGCCCTGGACAGGCAGGTGCTGGGCATGCAGGAAGTAAGCTATGGCAGGTGGGGTGCAGAGCTGCCACCATGTGTGGCATGGCTGTCATCGTGGCTCCCTGCACCCCCCATCAGTTTGTCATGGTGTCTGCCTTTATGACCCTGGCTAAGGTCCCTGGGAGGAGATTCCCACTCGTACTGGGTAGGTCCAGTGTACTTCTTCAGGGGCTGAAAGGGGAAAGCCAGAGGTCAACAGGAGCAGTAGAGCAGTCGAGTTACCCACCTCAGCTGCAGGGTGGTTGAAGACTCTTGAACTGACAGCTGAGAAGTACAATGGGAGTAGGAAGACCATGTGGACCTTGATAGTTAATAGTATTAAATTTGTAGAACTTGTCTGTACAGTTTTAGAATTAATGTTAAGTAAGTGTGGTTGAGATATTTACCGTGTTCAAAAATTCCTGTTTGTTTTGGTTTACGTCTTATATACCTTGGTTGCCTTAAAGCAGTGCTCTGTTTACACTAGTATTTGTAGTCCTAATATATCTCCTGTCCAAATTTGTTCTAAAAGTGTTGCAGATTCTTAATTAGTTACCATGCCAATTTTTAAATCTTAGATTGCATGACAGCCAGTGGTATTCAAAGAGGACATGCAGATCTTTTAATCCACATTCTCTCATTTTTTCAGAACAACTGGTTGTTTAAGTTTCGTTGGCATCTCCACTTGTCTGTGGAGTTCCCAGTCTATCAAGGTGCCATGAACTTTGAAATAAACTGGTGATTAGCATAGAAACAGAATTGTGGCTTTATCTCTGTACCGTTTAATGATCAGTGTAAAGTTCAGACTAAAGTGTTCTGACGGTCTGTTCTGCTGTTTAGCTCCCTGAACCACTGAGAGCACTATCATTTTATCTTGGTGTTTAGATTGAGTTATTTAACTACACTTGCAGTTCATTGATTATAAAATGATTGAATAAGATTTTGAAAAAGATACACTAGAGCCATTCCTGCATTCTTTGGAGAAAGATTTTATCTTGTCTATAAAAATATGTGTGGGGATTTTTCTCTAACTTTTGGGTTTTGTTTCACATTTAGCTAAAATGAATGAACGCTCAGCTCTTGTTGTTCCCAGATGTGGTCCAGCAAGTGTTAAAGGACACTTAAGTAATAAAAGTAATGGTAAGTAATGTGTACTTTCATCAGAAGGTTGACTTGGTTCCTTTTATGTGAATTCATTGATTTTATGCTTAAAATGTTTTTATTAAAACTTCTGCATTGAGCTTATTTGGAGAAGTTTAATAGTACTCATATTTAGTATGCATTACTGAAAATACTTTCAAGGAGTAAATTTTGCCTTGACTGTACTGCTGGCTACAAATTGGTAGCAAGATGAACAAATATATAAAGATCTCCCATCGCTATTAGCTGTAATATACATGTATATATGTTTACCACATTAAAAAAACCCTGAGGTTAAACATGTTCCTGTAGAGCCAGTAGTTTACATGGGCTAGTGTGTGATTCTGTGCCATACTGACACCTCAGATACCCTTTTTTTTTGAAAGAACATAGAGGGAAGAACATAAAGTTTCCATATTACCATTTTCATAGTATAATTTCAGCCACTTTTGCAGCTATTTATTGAATTAATGTCTCATTGGGAAAGAAAAAGGAGACAAGATGATTTAATGTGATAGTAACTGGTAAAAACAATACTGCCTTTGAGCAAAGAAGTTAAACAAAACAGTGTTTTAAAGTTTGTTACTTTGAATTGCAGTTAATAACTGTTTAAAATTCTAGTATTTTTTGCTTGCCTTTCTAATGTTCAAATGTATTTTAATCTTACAGTTTTCTGCCTTGGCTCCTGTCGAAATCTAGCTAGCCAATACCTGATCAGAGATCACATGGTGTTTCATTATAACAGAATTCTTTCAGCCAAAGGTAAAAATCTGCATGTATGAATGAACTGTCTCCCCCTAATTTAGCTCAGTCTCTCAGGCTCATACTAAGAAGGAGTGAACTGGATTGTTGGAAGTTTACTATTCTTTTTCTTACCCAAACACGCGTCAGCAAGGAGATGTGGCTGCTACTTAATAATACTTTTGTATTATTGAGATGGGAAGTTTTTTATGAAAACATTTTCCTTAATTGTTACCAAAGATCCTGTTACCTTAATTTTAGAGCACTTTGTGCTGTATTGGCTTCATTCTTCATATTTGATGAAATAATGAATTATGAAATAATAGGCTGAACTGAAAGTCATAGTGGTAGTCATAACAGCAAACATACAGAAATTATTTTAGGAATGAAGGCAGAACATTTCTACTTAAACTCAGATCACAATGTCTTTCTTTTATTATTATTATTTCAAAAACTTAATAATCTTTTGTTCATGTTGCAGTGAATAGTAATAGAGAGTTCTAAGGACTGTGAAAGTTGCCCTGTTTGCAAATGAGAAAATCATGTTACTGACAGAGTCCATAGTCACAATACTCACATATTGTGTCTTGTAAATACTCAGTATCCTCAAGTATGCCGGTAAATGCCATCAGAACAAAATGCACAGAAACCTTTTGAAAGGAGTCTTCATTTAAGTGATGATTCTTCCTTTAAATATGTGTTTTACCCAGAGAGCTTTATCTCACATTCTGTGACTATACTAATACCAACCTAAGACTTTAGGTACACAGTAACTAGCATGTTTTAAAATAAAGGATTCAGTTAGTCTTTGTTCTGTTTTGGTTTGTTACTAAATTTTTCTAGCTATCACATGTATTAAATAAATGTTGAATCACTCACATTTGGTGTTTTTCTTATTTTCAGCAGCTGTAGACTCTTCATTGCCCAAAAGTAGGTTGACCAGCATCAAACGTAAGTATTTGTTATATGTTGATTCTGCAAATGCTTCTGTAAAACTAAATTAGCAAAAGAGCCAGCAAAAAGTGACAAAAGTATATGACCCTTAATTGAGCATTCATGTGTCTGCTTGTTTATTCAGCTTTCACATCCTTCTTCAGCTACTTGTAGATGCATTGGATCTGCATCGAATGGAATGCTGGAGAGATGGATCTGGGCTTTCAGTAATTAGTTGTGCTTAGCAGGACAGTTCATTTGTCAATTGCAAAAGTATCTCAACTGCAAGAGATAGGATAATCTTAAGTATATGGTACAAATGCATAGACAAAAATCCTGGACCTTTCTTAATAAAAGCCTTTGAGGATTTCTCTCACTGCTCAATGTATTGCATGTTACTGATATCTTTTTTCTGATCTGCATTACTTTATATGCTGTTCCATCTGACTGAGTTTCCTTTACAAATAGATAAGAAACTCTGCCATTTAGGCTGAAAGTTTTGCAGTTACCAAAGAGGTAATTCCATGGGAAACACCTGCTTTAAAATTCATCATTTTTGGTCTTACTGACTTTAAGGTATTTATAGTTAAGACTACCTAGGCATATCTTGTTCAGTTTCTGCACTATCCTTATAAATTCTTGGTTTTTATAATGAAATTAAAAATTATTTCAATTTTTTTATACCTAAAATTAGAGTGGTTGCGTTCTCGGAGTTCTATGCAATGTTCATCAAGAAATACAGATTTCTGTACTGTAATAACCATGCAACCAAGTGTGACATGTTCAGGTGTTAAGCTCAGTGCAAGGTACCATTTGTAGAGTCTCCGGTAAACCACTGGAGGATCATTTTTCTTCCTCTGTCATTTTGTGAGACAGTTTATGTGGAGATGACAGCCAGTAGCTCAGACAGTAAGAAAGTTGCAAATATGCTGAGGAAGAAAAGTAATGGAAAAGGAGTTTTAGAATACTTTCAAAACAATTTCTTCTTTCTTGCTCAAGATGAGACACGTGATTTATCCAGGCACAATTTTAACTTCAATATAGTTGAATATCAGCAGTATCTCTGTAGTGTCACTGAGAGGAGGGGTTTGCACCTCTATTCTCACAGTAGTTCTCTGTGAGTAGTTCTCTCAGTAGCATGTCATTGCTTCAACTGAAGTATATTATTACTTTTTTCTCTTTGTGTTCTTTCTCTTACTAGTTATTGCATTCCAAATAAAGTTTCTGTTCCCCCTCTACTTCGAGATTTGGGCAAGGGGGTAAATTTAGTTTAAAATGATAAGATTTATTAATAGCATAGAGTTACAAAACAGAATTCCTGCAGATAGCGTTAAAAATACCTCCCCAAAATGTGCTTCATGTACTAGAATAGCAGGTGAGTATTTCCCTTTGGGGCTGTTGCCATGAATCAGTCATTAGTGTTTAAGAATTAAACATGATACTGTAGTTGGCATTCTCCCTGGCCAACTGAATGTGGTCTGTCCTTAAAGCGGATTTAGTTTCCACTGTTCTTTTCCTGGTATCTTAGCTGGCAGCAAAGCAGGCAAGGTGCCATGCCCCTGGGGTAGCAGTGAGCATGTTCCTGTGTATTAGATCAGGCTTACTGACTTAAAATAGTTGTTAGAATGTGAAACTTCTTGAAATGTGAAACTTCTATGTTCAGAATTAGTCCAAGCATGTTGATTGATACCAGTGGCCATTAGAAGCCTGTGGTTGTGAAACTTGTGCCAGAAAACTTGACAAAGGCTATGCCAAGTAAGACAGCTGCTGCTACACATGCCTGGTTTCTAACAGTACTAACTTTTCAACCCGTATGTTTAGAGTTTTTTCCACAAGGCATATTGATAGTACAGCTTGAACTCAGTGATTAGTGTGCTTAGGAATGCAGGTCTCTTTGATACTGGGGCAGGGGGAGAAGAGGAAGGAAAACAAATATTCTGAGAAGTTACCCACCATAGATCTATTCTAGCCTTGTGGAACTTGAATTCTTGGAGGGAGGACAGTGAGAGATGGGAGAGGCAACAATTCAGACTGATAGTAATGTTTTCTACCCTTTAAAGGGCTTAAGTTCAAGCAAAAATACCAAGAAATACATATTGTTATGTAATTCTGTATTTAAATATTATTATATGTATTACATGTATTTTAATATATTTATGTATAAATGTATATTTGTATAAATATATATAAAAATGTATATTTGTATAAATTTATAAATGTATATTTAATTTATTGTAAAATCTGTATTTAAATCTTATTATATGTACTAACATACATATCTGTCTACACTTGACATTATGAAAAAGCAGAGATCTATGGAAAGTTGTCTCATATTTGTTGTTGCTGCCATTTTACAGGAAGCTTTCACAAAATCACCCTTTTTTTCCTGTTAAATCTTGTGCTTAAGTATGTATTTCTGAAAATGAACATTATAAGCAACTAAAATAAGCTCTTTAAATTCAAACACTCAGGTAATTCTAATGGCTGTGTTGTGTATTTGGAAAGGTGTTATATTTATCAAGTCTGAAATTTGGTGACCAGGAAAACTTAGAGGTAAAAAACCTCTATCAATCTGTACTTTTAACTGTAGTGATTTTACCTTTTTTTCCCCCAGAAGTTATTTACTGTAAAGTTTTTTTTATAATAAAAGGTGTTGGGTTTTTTTTATGAGAGGTAAATAATTTTAGATATGTACATCAAAAATACACTTTAGATCATCTAGTCTGACATCATGAGTTAAGCAGACCAAAAGTTCCATCCAGTTGTTCTAATATGGAACTTAGCAGCCATATTGAATGTGGTAAATAAAGCACATAAATAAGAAAAGCCTGCAGTCTTGACTTAAAACTGTCAAGAAATAGAGAAAACATAATTTTCTTTTGTAGCTGTTTCACTAGTTATTCATCATTATTACTGAAAATGTGTCCCTGATCTTTAATCTAATTTACCCAGCTTTACCTGTCTGCTGGTGTGGAGGACTCTTTTTATACAATTGTCCGCCATTACTCAGGATTACAAAATAACCATAGCATACCAGAGAACAGGAATAAATTTATGTATTCCACTTATTTTCAGCGTTATCTCAGTACAGCTGCCACTTGTCCTTGGGGGCTGCCCCAGTGGTAGCTTGAAAGAAAAAAATAACAGTCAAGGGCCACCTAGAAGCCCAATGGACCTCTCTCTGGGGTGCACAAATGGAGGTTCACTGGGCAGGCTTGGATATTTCCTTCAAGGCTGTGCAATATTGCACAAGTTCTGTGCAGTCACTGTTGGCAGGCTGCTGTGTTCTTCCTAAGGCTGACAGAAGTATATGGGAGATGTCTGCTGGATGAGGAGCCCATACGAGCACGGAGGTGGATGGCTTTGGGGTAATCCAGTGCTTCTAGCCTCTTCTGAAATGCCTTTGAAGGATTCATGTCTCACTGTTAGGCTTTTTTTCCAAGTCTTAGCAATGACCAAATTTCACCATTAGTAGCTTTGCCCAGTAGTATCCGAAGTACATACCCTCATATAGCCCTTACTTGTATTTGATACAAGCAAGGCTGTACTATCAAGTCCTTTGTCACCCTTTTTTATGGTGATTCCTCCCTTGTTTGATGAAACAGTGCTACTGATACCAGATGTAAAGAAGGACTGCAAAATCATCTCTTAGAGTTATGAAAACTAAAATTTCTGTGTTAAGGAATTTAGATTTAGATTTATAAGGAACCTGAACTTTGTAGCTAATGGCGAAATTTAGTTTGCATTTGATGAGATCTCACCCCTGGTGCTTAAATCACAGTGTACTGGAAATTCATGTAGAGCTAGGAAACTGATAGTAAAAATTCTTAGAGAAGGAAGAGCTTGCTTGCAGAAGTAATATCAACTGATACACTGGACAGTTTAGTTATGGTCACTGTGCACTTCAAGCTCAGCTGAGATGATGTTTGCATGATTTATCTAAAAAAGAATTCAAAAGGGAAATAATAACTCCAAGTGTGTTGTTGCAAAAATAGCTTATATAAAAACACAGTAAGAAATTAAGATACATTGTTCTGCAAGCTGAATTCAATTTAAATCTAACTTCGTAGTTCATTGTTGCCATTGATTATTTACATCAAAAAGCAAATAACTGGAAGTTTAACTGTGAACTGTTTTGTGATGTGAAGTGGTAAATTTAGTAATTGGAAATTCAGAGCAAAGGACAACTGGCATTCCAGATCATACTGTCCTTCTAAGTGCAGAGCTTTCAAGTTGACTAGGACTGTGAGATAA
>WBNO01026470.1:76386-141436 GCA_013400575.1 Peucedramus taeniatus | reverse complement strand
GAGATGTCCTGGTTTCCCACAGGGTTTGGGCACTAAAGAACCCCACCCCTGGCCCCAGGGAGCCATGGCCATGGTACCAGCTGGGATGGGTGGCGTTCGCTCACTGGTGGTGGCTGGATGGAGCGGTGCAGATCGGGGCTGTGCCGTCCTCCTTCCAAGCGGCAGCGGCAGTGCTTCCACAGCTGCAAATCTGTGTCCCATCACAGCAGCAGCCCCTGAGCGGGGACTATTTGGGACTTCTTAAGATGGCAGCTTTTGATGCTGCTAGACCCGCCGGGTCGAATGGAAAAGAGCTGTGCCATACTGACTCTGCAGCAGCAGTGGCGATGGTGTCACCTCCGGTGTCCTTCAGGTCTCTGGCTATATATTTTAGGGGTAGCTCCATTTCTGGTAGCAGTGGCACGCGTGTGGCTTCAACTTTAGGACTTCTGGATTTACCTCTGCTTCTGGATGTTACGTTGTTTTGGTGTCCAGGAACCCCTGATATTGCATTTTTAGGGCCCACTCCCAAGTTAGAGCGACAGCTGAGCACACCCTGCGGAGGCTGAGTTGAGGGCGTGGTCTCTGAGTCAGCCCAGTCAGTGCTGGGAGGAGGCAGTCCTGGCGTGCATGTGGTAGCAGGGGCTTCTTGCCTGCGATGATTGAATCCCGTGCAGGTGTGGTTGGAGCCGCTGCAGAGGTCTCTGTTGCTATGGGAACTGTAGACACTACTTTATAACAGCAAGGCATTCTGCAGCAGCTGGGCATGGTCTCGCAGTGGCTGGGCCTGACCCCAGAAGTCTCAGCTGGGGAGGCAGGGCACGGAGTGGCAAGGCTTCATTTCTTCAAAGATACTCGTTTAACACAATTTGACAATGCAGTGCCTCTCTGCCGACAACACGCGCTGGCGCAACAACATGCCCACAGTTCTGTGCAGCAGCAGCGTGCCCCACGGACACGCTGTCCCCACCTGGGGTGGTGGCATGGCTCTGGATGACCAGGGGACATTCCACTGGGGAGACGTCCCCTGCAGGGGGTGGCAGTGCAGTCCCGTATGGCAGCAGCAGGCTTCGTGGGCAGGTTGCTCCCATCCGGGGAATCTTCACGGCTCCGCGTGGCAGTTTCCCCTCAGGCTGTGGCTGCTCTTCCTGTCCTCCTTCCCCGCTCACCTGGTGCATTGTCCCTGCTTCCTGCCACCTCTGTGGGCAGTGTCTGCTGCGTCCCCTACACCGTCCTCATGTCCTGCTCAGTCTTTAATTGATTTAACAAGTCCATAACAAGCCTTTAGGGTTTTATAACAGTGAGGGTAGTCTCATCACCCATGGAGGCTGCTTCAAATATAATTCTGCCGGCCCATTCCCAAGTTTTTAAGTCCAGGGCAACCCCTTCAGTCCCATCCAATCCGTGGCTCTTGCACCAAGGCTAGTAGACCCCACTAGTAATATTTTGTCCTTTTTATTTTAAATTAAAAGTTCATACCTGTAGAATGGGGTCTTCTGGTACCAAAGTCCACACTCCATCCTGGCGGCATCTTCTACTCCACAAAGGGGGGTCCGGACCCACTCGGCACACTCCGCTGCCTTCCGCACTAATATCTTCTGCTCCACCAGGATTCCGCAGCAATTCCACTGCCCGTGGCAATATCTGCCACTCTCCGCAGCTGTACTGGCTATCCGTAGCAATCTCCCCTGCCTTGCAGCCAAATCCTCTGCTCTCCACAGCCCTGCTCGCTGCTGGCAGCAAATTCCACTGCCCCTCTGTCTCCCAGCAATATCCATGGCAGCTTGTTGCTATCACGTTGGGGTCACCAGATGTCGCTGATGCTGGAGACAGGAATGTGACATACACACCCCGAAGTTCATGCAGCAACAGCCAACCTTTGTTGACGCGCTCCTTCTTTTATAGGGGCTTTGAATTTCCCCTGCTTAGAGAGAGGATTGGACAAAGGTCTTAACTCTGCCCAGCTAACTGGCCAATGATACAGGTGCATTCCCAATTCAAAGGGATTGGCTGGGGTCCCCTTGTTAAAACTTAAATTTAGCCTATCAGTATTGTGTCCAGGGGCTTGTTTACTTCAATTCTCTAATGAGCTAGACTGGTCGAGTAAGTGTCTGTCATGGCCAAATTATTTGTGTAGCTATAGACCAGCTATAGCTGTCACAGATCCCAATCCCATGTTCTCTCTCTTCATGTAGATCCCAGCTGTGCACGACTTTGGACTCTTCATGTCGCTGATTGTGTCCTGCTGCTGGGTAGCTGTGCTCTTCACCATGCCAGCTGCTCTTGGAATATGGACCCTTTATGTGTCCCCATTAGAGAGCTCCTGCCAAGCCAGGTGAGCCCTGTGAGCCTGGAGCCCTGTGGGTGGGAAGTTGTGGAATTTGCAGTCAAGGAGGTTTGCAAATTCCTTCCCTATCATCTTAGTTTATTCTCATTTTCCTCAGGCAGCTTGGCTTTGGCTCTGACAGAAGGGAAATTTAAGTTCTGCCTTTCCAGATTCGAGTAAAATGGAAGGGTCAAGTCCCAGTCTCATTCTCTCTGTCAGTCCTCTTGGTTGAATCCCATGGAGTATTGGACCATTTGATTCCTCGGTGCACTTAATGCACAGCTAAACCTTCAAGTGGTGGAGATGTAAACCCTGCAAAGCAGACTGTGAGCACAAGCAGGATGTGGAGATTTGTGTTTGAAAGTCAGCACATTTCCTGTTTCCCTGCTCTTTAGCACTGCAGGTGACCTGGAGTGATTTTATTCATTAGCAGGGAGATGAACTGCTGAAACTCCCATCACTCAGTACCCAGTGTCCACGGCTCAACCCTGCTCTGTGTATCCAGCCCAGCCCTTGCCCTCTCAGCACTTAGCAAAGGAATTTGCTCCTGGCAGTTCCTGTTGTCTTTCCAAGCAATTGGAGCAGGTTGTTGCTGTGCTCCTTGCCACTGAAGGAGCCCACTGGTAACTCTTCACAGGATATGTGGCTTAAAACTCTTGCCTTTGTCTTCTTTCCTGCTTCAATCCAGCTGCAGTCAGAAATGCACCAAAAAGAGTGCCTTGCACCTGGCTGAAGATCTCTTCATTGCCTCAGAGGTCACCTCCAGAGCTGGCAGAGAGACCCTTCCCTACCTTGATGATGACATCCCACTGCTCAGCGTGGAGGAGGAGCCTGGTATGTGTCTGCTGTTTGGTCCCTTTAGGGGAATCACACTGCCCTCTTCATCCTGCAGTTCTCCCTACCCCTGGTCCTTGCCTCAGTTCCCTGAATTGTAAGCTGGAGATGGTGCCATCATGGGAGGTTGTAGGAGTCAGGACTCAGTATTCTTTGTAAGTTTGCTTTGAGATCTTCAGTGGCTGTCAATGCATGCTTTCTTAAGTGCTTTGCTAATTCTCTTGGGTCCACTGTGGTCTGCTTTCTGTCTGGAATCACTAATTGTGACATGGAAGTAGCCATGAAACATCTAATCCATAACACCAGGATAGCTCACTGTGGAGTAGTTTTCCCCTCTTCCCTGCCATTTGGAGCACTGTATTTGGGAAGCAGGAGAAAGAACACTGTTGTTCTCCAGCATCAGCCCCCTAGAGCACCTCCTTCATCATAGTATGAAGAGGGCAGTGACTTGCTTGAGATCACATAAGCAATCTAGAAGAAAAGCCCAGAAATTCCCTATCTGTTGTTAGCAGGAGATAATCCTTCCAGCCCTGATCTCAAGAAAAAGGCGCTTGTAGGGTTGTGCTCTCTTGTACTTGGCTTTTAAAACTTGCTGGAATCTCTTCCTTTTAAACCCCCCAACAGCAGTGGTCAGGGCAGTGAGTATCTTTCAGGTCTAGAAGCAAACTGGAACTGGAGATAACTGAATCAATTCCATAGCATGTGCAGAGCCCTTGCTGCAGAGTAGGCTCTGAGATGCCTTTGACAGGTAGGCAGAGAAGCTCTGGCTCTGTGCTGCAAGAGTTCTCCTTAGTATGCCAGAGCCACATGCAATGGTGATGTATGGAAATAATCCCTCTCTTCCCTGCAAACAGCAGAATGTTTTCCTCCTGGGTCCCTGGGCATGAGGGAACTGTGAAGAAGCAAAGCAGCTTGTTCCAGTCTCTGACCAAGCATGGCTTGTAGGCTGGCTGTACAGTGTGCCAGGCATGCTTCATCCCACTACAACAGGTGCCCACTTCTCACACATAGAGAAGGGGGCAGTTCACTTGGCATCCCTGATGTGCAGATAAGAGAATCAGGGAGGAGCCAGGCTGCAGTCAGGAAGAGGTCAGCTGTGTGTAATTAGCAGTAAGACATGTTTAGTGGGACATTTTAGTGGGACATATTTAATGGGACAGGGACAAATTCTGCTTGGCCCAAGAAGCTTGCAGTGCCCCTGTGACCTTATGGACAGTGTTTGTGGGGTTTGGTAGAGCAAGGAATAGCCTGAAGCATAGATTTGGACTGAGCTATGGATTTACATGTGTAGCTGTTGCATGGCAGTGACTTGACAAAGATGCTTCTTATAACATCCTGGAGTCACTGCCTCTGCTGGGGTCTTACTCCATCTCTTTAGCTTGAGTTGTACAGCACCTTGCAGAAGATTTGATAAAGAGATCTCTGAGAGACACTCATGACACTGAGACTACTTTTGATTTCTCTCTATTCTAGTCTCCCTGGAAATGGGGGATGTCCCCTTGGTGTCTGTGATGCCAGAAAATCTGCAGCTCTCTGCAGAGAAGAGCAACCAGGGTCACTTGATAACTCATCTGCAAGAGCTGTTGGAACACTGGGTGCTGTGGTCTGCAGTGAAGAGCAGATGGGTGATTGTGGGTAAGCAAGGAGGCGGGTTGCATCCACATGGGTTTTGGAGGATTTGACATTTCAATCAGTCTCCAAGCACTGATTATTAGTTACAAGAGATGGGAAAAGGGACATTATAAATTTCTTCTAACAGTGGGAAAGTGCTCCCCAAACAGTCAGTCCCTAAGAGATTTTCCATCCCTTTCTTCTCACTCTGATCTAAAGTGGCAATTCCTGATGGAGTTTTTTCCAGACATGGGGCTTATTACAAGAAAGCCCAGCTGCCAGTGTGCTTTAGTGGCTGTTCTTTTTCCAGTTGAAAATACTACCTTTCTACCACATGCCTGCTTTCTGAGCATGTCTGGAGTGTGAAGTGCATGTAGGGTCCCATGCTTACCCAGGTTTCTCCTTGCAGGGCTCTTTCTCCTTGTTTTGCTCCTGTCCATATTCTTTGCTAGCCGCCTCCATCCAGCTAGCCGTGCTCCAGTCTTGTTCCGGCCAGACACCAACATCCAGGTGCTGCTGGACCTGAAATACAACCTGAGTGCTGAAGGTATCTCCTGCATTACCTGCTCAGGTGAGAACACTGGTTCCCAAACCATGGTGAGTGCAGTCCAGTCTGGCCTAAGCCCCGGACTGGAGGAGCTGAAATGTGAGTCAGACGCCTACAATGTTCAAACATCTCATTGTACATTGGATGGACCCTGTGGAAAGGAGGCACGTTGGGAATGGGATGGTTGAGTTGTCTGTAGGAGTGGAGTATTTAGAAAAGTATTTCCTGCTTTAGCCATGAACTGCCTGAGTATTTCTTCTGGAGCAATCCCTTCACAGACCATGAAAACTGACTGTTTTTACTCATAAGTGCTGGTCTCATGTCAGTGCCCAGCTGAGGGTCTGTAGCACCGTGTTGCCTGCTCAGGGTTTGGTATTCAGTAGCAAAGTCTGTGGTGTGCACAGGCCTGCTATGTCTTTTCTTGTGCCGTTCACTCTTTCCTCCCTGACTAACCTTGTGGGACAGGTTTGTTTCAGGAAAAGCCCCACAGTTTGCAGAACAACATCCGAACTTCCTTGGAAAAAAAGAAGAGGGGCTCAGGGTCCCCTTGGGGAAGCAAAGGCAGCATGAGTGATACAGGGCAGCAAGGTGAGTGGGGCGTGATGACTCTGGCCACATTTGTGGCCAGGGCCCAAGGATCCACTGGGGTACAAACTAAACCACATGCTCTCTGAATAGCTGATGGGGAATAACTCTCTTCAGAGCCTGCCCCACTGAGCCCTAGGTTGGTGCTGGATGCATGGGGCATCTTTAGAATCCCCCTTTCCCTGAATACCTACTGGTCTCTAGGACATGGTCCTGTAACCCAGGTGGCAGTATCATCTAGTGTCATATCCCTCTGATCTGAGTACAGGGCTAGGAACTCCAAGCTTTCACATCCCAGTCCTGTTCACAACGTTGTTGGCAGGTCACGAGCAGAGTAAATTCAGTTTGCAGGGGATTTTGAGGATAAAACAGTTATTGGGTGAGGTCCCAAGATGACATGAATCAATAAGCCATCAGGAATTACTGCAGCTCAGGATGTATTTGTGATAGCCTTTGAAAGATGTGCAGTGCTGCCAGAAGGCAGAGGCTGTGCCTGGAGTCCCAGAGCAGAGAGCAGACCATAAAGAACCCTCCTTTGCTCTGGCTGCGTCTGTAGGATTTGCTGGTTGAGAAGTACCACCAAACCTCATGCCCTCTGTTTTCTTCAGAGCTCCAGGGGACTGTGTATATCTCCAAATCCAGGAGCAAGGGAAGACCAGCCATCTACAGATTCTCACTCAATGCCAGTGTCCCTGCGCCCTGGCAGATGGTGTCACCCGGAGACGGGGAGGTGCCTTCATTCCAGGTAAGTCAGTCCAGGATGTTGGACCCCTCTAGCAGGAGGGCAGCACTCAGCAGGTGAGCACAAGAGCCTCGTCCTGTCTCTCCATGGGGTCCTGTGTAGCTTTGAGTGACATTTTCAGAGCACTTCAGTAGGGTAATTAACACAGAAGGCATTGTGCTTGTTGGCATCATCCAAGATGATACCTTGGAGTGCCACAAGACTTCATCTGTTGCTGTTGTGAGGTGACTGTCAGTGATGGGAGCAAAATTGTGGATGTCACTAGGGCAGATGTCCCTCACCCTGGGCAGAGCAGCCACCATTCAGCCTAGGCCACTGTGAATGAGGGTATTAAGGGGCCTGTCACACACTGGCCATCCTTGGAAAGGGGCAGGCTGGGGGCTGACTGTGCCTGCAGTGCTCATTCTGTGCAGCTGTGCCAGTGCTCAGGGAGGAGGGGAGAGTGTGATGCTAATGTGCAACAGGCTGCAACCCTGTGGAGTTAAGTGTCTGTTTTCATTAATCCATTGCTTAGGTGTATAGAGTGCCTTTCGGTAACTTCACCAGGAAGCTGACAGCTTGTGTGTCCACAGTAGGGCTGCTTAAGCAGATGAGCCCCAGGAAGTGGATGATGACCACCTTGTCCTGTGACACCAAGAAGGGCTGGAAGTTCGATTTCAGTTTCTACGTGGCCTCCAAGGAGCAGCAGCGAACACGGTAACCTTCCAAAACCCCCCTCAGGAAAAGGGAGCAAAAACAGCACAGCTGAGAGGCTGATGTGAGATGCTTAATGGCCAGTGCTAGTCCTGCCCTCAATCAGTGACATCCATGGCTCTAGAATTTGCTTTGCTGCGTATTTGCCCCATCTCTGCAGCCACTTTTTAGGCCCATAGCATCATTAACATGCAAAAGGCTTGAGAGACTGTGACTCGGGGCTTCTTTGAGTGGCAAAAAGATGTTGCTGATCTGGTTCTTGCCCTTACCCACCTGAACTCTTGGGCTGAATGGGCAGCACAGAATATACAATGGCTAGGGATACAGGTTTGCAGATGTTCACCTTTCCCTTTGCTTCTGTCCCTGAGAATGTCTGTTTCCATGTAATACTTTGGACGCTTCATCTTCTCTACCTCTGTTCCCCCATAACAAACTTTCTTTGCTGCACAGGAAACTCTATTTTGCCCAGTCACACAAGCCCCCTTACCACGGCCGAGTGTGTGTGGCACCTCCAGGCTGTCTGCTCAGCTCTAGCCCAGATGGACCCACCAAAGGCATCCTTTATGTTCCCAGTGAGAAAGGTAAGCTGATGAGACCCTATTCAAACACGCCAAGATCCAGAGAATCAGACCGTTTTTGCCATCTCATATAACCAACCTTTATTCTGTATTTGACAGCAGCACCCAAAGCAAAGCTGTCAGCCACATCTGGATTTAATCCATGCATGAACACAGGCTGTGGGAAGCCAGCGGTGCGGCCACTGGTGGACACGGGAGCCATGGTGTTTGTGGTGTTTGGGATCAGAGGCGTAAATCGCACGAGACGCCAGGACAACCACGTCATCGGGGACATGGTACACGTGCTCTGGCACGCTGGGCAGGCCGTGCTGGTCTGGCACTCTCGGGGCTGACGAGCGAGGGAAAGGCTCTCTGGATGGTGTTTAGTTAATACCCACAGCCCAGGGTGGTCCAGCAGCCTGGAGAGATGGAAGGGCAGGGGTTGTAGCATTGTGATGAGCCAGTACAGTTCTGTTTTAGCAAATTGACAAAATAGTGGAGATCAGGAAGTCCTTACTGAAAAAACGCTTCAGACTTTTCAGAAAATCCCTCAGAGTGCAATATATAACCTTCTAATTTTGAGTCTAAACCTGGCTTTCTTGAGGATTTTCAAAACAAATCTATCTTGAGCGCAGTATAAAATCTCACTACACATTCAAGACTGAAGGAACTAATATTCTTTTATAATATATATCTTGTTATGAAGTATTAACAAAAAAATAAAAATCAATTACTCTAGGGAAAGTCACTAAATGTGACTTTTCTAGAAGCAACTTATCTGTGAGATCTCATACCTTGACACATGACAGTCTTCCCCTAGAAAAATTATGCTTAGCTTGGCTGCTGCACTGCAGCTTTCTGCTGTTCTTCCTGCTCTGTGATTTGGGGGTACTGTGCAGAATCAGCCTTTGCCTGTTTCCTCTGAAGGGGCAGTGAGAAATGCAGGCAGTGGAGCAGGTAGGAAGCTGGAGTGCCAGTTGCTGTGTGTATGTCTCACGTGTGGTGCTCTTGTCATTGTGTCTCCTTGTGAAAGGGCAGTGTTATCTACGATGACAGCTTTGACCTCTTCAAAGAGATTGGCAACCTGTGCCGCCTCTGCAAAGCCATTGCCAGCAACTCTGAGCTGGTGAAGCCCGGAGGGGCTCAGTGCCTGCCCTCGGGTAGGTTAGACTAACTCCTCTGCAGCCCTACCTGTGCTTGCTTGAGCTGGGGTCCTCAACAGCAAACCAGAAAGGGTGACTGCTTCTTGCTGCCTCCTTTTCTTCCCAAGGCAGCTTGACCCTTCTACAACATGTCACTGGTTGTGCTTTTTGGGACAGAAAGAAAGAAAGATGGTCTCTTTAATGCCAAAGACACTGGGTATATTCTTTGGGATTTAATCCAGAAAGATAAAAACAGAATTGCATTTGTTCTTTCCAATCATGGGTATTGCTTGAGATACAATCTTTTGATTCAGTAAATATCCTCTTAGTAGCTCCTGAATGACAATGAACTCACACCTGATCTCGTTTCAGTGAAGCTACTCACTGTCTCTGTGGCTTTGCATACCTGACCAGTGACCATCTCTCCCAACTTCAGAGGTCACAAGCTTGTGGAGCTGAGCCTAAGAAGTGTATATTGGCTTCAGGCCAAAAGCCAGTTTCATGCCTGGAGCAAATCCCTGCCAGGCCAGGCAGAGAGCCCCTCAGCACTTACTCTTTTGTGCTGCTTCCTGACAGCTGGGAACAAACAGCAGTGGCACTGTCCTGTCCCATGCTGATGACAGAGTGTCAAGCTACAGCAGCTGAGAGCTGTGATGCCAAGACCTTAAGGGTTTTGGCAAACCAGAGTGGCAAGGGGAAGCAGCTGTGGACAAATGGGTCCTGTGATTCTCTTGGGGCTCTCATTTTGGGTTGTTGGTTGGGGTTTTTTTTTCATCTCCTTGCTCCAATGTGCTTCCTTTTCTTGTTCTGCCCTCCATCTCTTGCTCTTCCTTTCTCTCCAGGTTACAGCATCTCCTCCTTTCTGCAGATGTTGCACCCAGAGTGCAAGAATATCCCTGAGCCAAACCTGCTGCCTGGACAGCTCTCTCATGGGGCAGTGGGGGTGAAGGATGGAAAGGTGCAGTGGATCTCCATGGCATTTGAATCGGTGAGCACATGGCATCACCTGGTGACATTGTCATTCTGGTGACAGTTTCATCTTGTGACTTCTAGGGGTTAGCTCTGCTCTTTCTGCACTGGCCACTTCCATTTGCAGACATAATTTAGTGTTTATTAGCATTTGTTGCAGACAGATGCCTGCACTCACTCACAAGTTGGTAGAAGTGGCTGCTTACACCATAATTAGCTCAGGCAAAAAGCTGGTGGCAGATTTGCCCAAATACCACTGCCAGTTCTGCCTGGTGCTGCCACTTGAGCTAGGTTGATATGCCCTTCCCCTTGCCATGCATACCCTGCCCAAAGAGCAGGATGTGAGTGATGTGTTTATCTTGTTACAGACAACCTACAAGGGGAAATCGTCCTTCCAGACATATGCTGACTATCTGAAATGGGAGACATTCCTGCAGCACCAACTCCAGCTCTTCCCAGAGGGCTCTGCTCTCCGGCATGGTTTCCAGACCTGTGAGCACTGGAAGCAGATTTTCATGGAGATTATAGGCAAGTGATTGCCATGTTTCTCTCCCTGGGGAACCCATGCTCTCTGATACATCTTCACAGCACACTCCATCCCATATGGTGGGGATGGGTTATATCTGCAGTCCCTTGCCATTGCTGTGCAAATTCCTAAAGCCTGTTCCTGCCCTAAGCAATGTGTATTGTCAAAATTAGTCAAAGCCTAAGGAAATAGGTAAGGGAAGGGACTCAGCCCTGCTGATGCGCGATTCAAGAAATCAATCACCTTCTTTCCACTTTCATCCTCCCCTTCCTGTCTTCCCCAGTGTGAGTCCCTGCCTGCCTTGTTGCCAGCAGGAACATGGTGCCTTTCTCATCGCAGCTGTCACCTTCCAGGATTCATATCAGCTGGCTGTTTCCTTCCAGGAGTGCAGAGTGCCCTGTATGGTCTTGTCCTCTCGCTGGTCATCTGTGTGGCTGCAGTGGCAGTGTTCACCACACACATCCTCCTCCTGCTGCCAGTGCTGCTCAGCATCTTAGGTAAAAACACCAATTCCAATGTGTCAGGCTTTCACTTTTCCTGAAATTGGTGGATTGTGGCACTGCTGATTCTCTGGGGATTTGAACTGAATTGCTTGTATTCTGTGTAAACTCTTTTGGCTTTCCAGGAGCCAGTCCTGGAGAACAGACTGGCTAAGTGAACAGAAGAAACTCTCAAATGCACAGGAGCCTCATTGGGAAAGCAGATTTGTGTGTCTAATTCCCAGTGTGTTTTATCTACACAATCCTTCTATTTGTTTAAATAAGGGTTTTAGCTACACAAATGCCATCCCTACCTGTTATGTATAATAATGTGATTAAGTCCCACAAGCTCTGAATAACAATTGCACTACTTTCCAAGAACCTGCACTGTGGCTGCTGTTTCCAAGCAGTGAAAGATGTTAAAAGCTGAATCTTTTAGCAGTGTTTTAGTATTTGAAGCAAAATTGTAAATAGTTTCCTCTCCCGGGCTGGTGATTTGATAATATTGTGGTCTAAATGTGTTGCTAAACCTCTTAGTTTAAAAATCAAATCTAACATTTCGAAACCACCTGGTCTCCCACATATGACTCACAAACTAACAGTACTATTTGCCTTCAAAAAAGTTTGCTCAGCCTCTGTGTAACTCTAGCAAGCAAAACAACAGGCTCACTTCCCTGAGGTGCTTGTGTGCACCCATGGACACTTGTCTGGGCTTGGATTCATTTAGCAAGAGTTAGTCTAGATTGGCATCAGTCTGTCAGTTTGCCTGATATTTAACTAGGTGTTCCACTAGGCTCAGCAGGTCTGGTCACCTTATGAAATGGTGCCTGTGCTAAGGGAAGGTGAGGGAAGTGTTTGTCTCTGTGGCAGGGGAAATGTGTACCAGATTCAGGCTGGGTGGCACACAGACCTGTGGGGTATGATCCCAAACTCCCCAGGGATTGACTTGTATCAGTAGGCTTGTGCAGCAGTCCCAGAGTCCTTTACATTTGCCTAATGACACCTTTCTCACACAGGGGTTGTCTGCCTTGTGGTGACCATCATGTACTGGTCTGGCTGGGAAATGGGAGCTGTGGAAGCCATTTCCCTCTCCATCCTCGTTGGTTCCTCTGTTGATTACTGCGTGCACTTGGTGGAGGGCTACCTGCTGGCAGGGGAGAACCTGCCACTCCACCAGGCTGAGGTGAGCTCTGTTCTTCCTGCAGCCTTGCATTCATTCCTCTTGTGCCCTCCATGCCACTCAGCTGTGATGCAGGATGCATGACAGGCAAGGGGGAACGTGTCCTGGCACCCTCAGAGCATCCCTGGGGTATGGTATTTGCTGTTGTCCAGCTGACTGCTCCAGACTGAGCTTGTGTACCTGAGAACAGTAAACTCAGATGAAGGTTTCCAACCCACATGGTTGTCCCTTTCTTGCTGAGCACAGCTATGTCCAAAGCAACCTGTTTTCATGTCCAAGTGAAGACAGTCTGTGCTGAAACAGCTCTACCCTAATTCTGTAACCTCTGAAAATTGCTTTGCTGGACTGACTGCCAGGTCATATCTGGCCTTGTTAACATCTTTTGTCTCATTTGGAAGATGGAGACCACAAAAGCCTGGGATCTCTGATGCCAGGTGCAGTGTCTGCATGCAGTGCCTGTGTGGTGTAGGCCCAGCAATCAGTCTGATGTGGTGGAAAGGAGGCACAAAATCCAGCTATTGTAAAAATCTTGACCCTTCATGGCAGGGAAGAATGATGCTCTGACTCCATGTGATTAGAAGGCTATTTTATATTATATTATGTTAAAAAACTATACTAAACTATACTAAAGAATAGAGAAGGATACTTACAGAAGGCTAGAAAGATAATAATGAAACTCATTACTCTTTCTAGAGTCTTGACACAGCTTGTGTGACCATTGGTCAGTGATTAAAAACAACTAATACCAGAGTCCAATCAGACTCATCACCTCAAGTAAACAATTCCTAACACATTCTACATAAACAAAACACAAGAAAAGTAAATGAGATAAGGATTGTTTTTCCCATCTCTGGGGCTCTCTCTACCTTTTCAGCTTCTCATGATAAAATCCTGAGCAAAGGAATTATGTTTAATAAAATGTGAGAACCACATCCAGCAGCCTTTGCCTCTGCTGGGTTTTAACCTTGTGTCTCTTTGCACGGCGCGCTCATAGACTGCACAAATTGTCTGAGCTGCACTCAAGCAGCCTCTTTGTCCTGGACCAGGATTCTATCAGCTAAGCCACCCTCTCAAAGCCTAAAATATCAGTGTAGCCCCATGTGCCTGATGCTCTAACACTGCTGTTCCTCCCACCAGGACCCCACAGCATGCCGGCAGTGGAGGACAATGGAAGCAGTCCGGCACGTGGGCGTGGCGATCGTCTCGAGTGCCATCACCACCTTGATTGCCACTGTCCCACTGTTCTTTTGCATCATCGCCCCCTTTGCTAAGTTTGGGAAGATCGTGGCCCTCAACACGGGAGTCTCCATTCTGTACACGTTAACTGTGAGCACAGCCCTGCTCAGCATCATGGGGCCCGGCACCTTCACCCGCAGCAGGACTTCCTGCCTCAAGGCTGTGCTGGGGGTGCTCCTGGCTGGCCTGCTGGGTCTCTGCATCTGCCTTGCCCTGCTGAAGAGCGGATTTAAGATCCCCTTCCCCAATGGGACAGCCGTGTAGACCCCAGGCCAAGAGCCACAAGGTCTGTCCTCTTGCTCCTTTGCTTTTTTCTTTTTAAAGAATATTTTTTGTAAGAAAAAAAAGAGGAAAAAAAGTCCCTTTTTTCATGAAGTTTTTCGATTCCAGATGCACTTTATTTTCTAATGAGTTTTGCTCTAAACTTGTATTTATTTTAGGTAGTGATGGATGGATGACGGAAAGTGAGGGCTGCCCAGGGAATACCTCAGCCCGTGAATAGGAGAGGAGGAGGTTTCCTTCTCTCAGTTTTCTTTCTGCTTTATTTTTTTCTTTTCTTGTTCTTTTAATTTATTTTTAACAAACAGGGCTTTCTGGACCCACAAAGCTAAAATGGGAGAATTTGGGAAGGTCATCTGATCCTTTCAAAAACCCCTCCCTCCATCGTTCCCCTCCACTTGTCCAGGGTCAGAATTGCAATGGTGATTCTTAGGTGATGTCCTACTTCCACACCAAGCCTGTGCCTCATCACTTGAGCCTCCAAGAACAGCAGTGAGCTGTTGGACAGGCCTGGGGACCAGCATTGTCTGGATCTCTTTGCCAGCCCCTGTACCCAAGCCAGACCAGCAGTGAACTTGCTGCACAGGAGCTCTTATGAGTGTCACTTTGGGATCCAAACTAGAGCTGTTGGGTGGCGCCACCTGCAGTGGACCTGCTGTCATGATTCAGAGAGGGTGTTGGGACACATGGCATTCCCCTTCCTTTTGGAGGGACAGTGCACCTTGCACTGGGATCTCATGTCTCTGTGAACAGCCATCAGGAAACAGATGGTGCCCTCAGCAGCCTCCTCTCCCTCATCTCAGTAGTGAGGTCAAGGCAGTTTCAATGCCCAGTCCCCCCTGGTCACCTCACCAGTTACTGACTCTGCTCTTCCTGGTGGAGAAAAGAGAGCCCTGAGGTCTTTGGTCACAGCAGTCAGCTCTTAGCCTGAGGACAAGGTAACCCCTGGGGTCAGGTAGAGCCCATACCTGGTGGCATGCACAGCATCCTCTGTGGCAGCTCAGAGACACCCTCCTGTGTGGAGACCTGAGGGCAGCAGAGCTGCAGCTGCTGTCTGCTCTGAGCAGATGGTTTATATTAAAGTAAAATGAAATTGCAAACTGGTGCCATTAACAAGTACATTTTAAGCATCACTGATTCTATTGTATCTTTAAAATTGAAATAGCTAAGTCTGCATTAATATACAGCACATCTGATCCTTGGCAGAAGAGGAGGGTCAGGCCCACCAGGAGATGCATTAACCAGTATTTACAAGGGTGCCAATAGAGTAATGTGGCCAGGAAGCAGCCTGACTCAATTTCTTTACAGATTCCAAGCCCTGGTGGCTTTGTGTTCTCTGTCTGGATCAACCCCTCTTTTTAAGATGAAAATTCCAGGAAGTCCAACCCCATTGCCAGTCAATTTGCAGGGCCTGCACTGCAAGAGAGACTGAGCTGCTTCTACTTGGCTCAGTGCATCCCTGCTTAGATCTCTGCCAGTCTTACACCTTCTCATTGAGTCATCCCTATGAAAGTGGATCAAATATTTGTTTCTTACGTAGGTTCCCCAAGGTTCTCCAAGTTGGAGAGAGGAGTTCTTATTGTTTCCAGGTGGACTCCAGAGTAATCCTGCTGCAGGCAGTGAGGGTGGTGAGAATGTGAGTAGGGCAGAATGTGAGTAGGGCAGAATGTGAGTAGGGCAGAATGTGAGTAGGGCAGAATGTGAGTAGCCTGGTTTCTCATTGCTATCCCATGGTGCAGCTGGGTTGCCTCTTTCTGCAAAGTGTTAAATGTTTCTTGGCACCTACCTCTAATCTGCAGCAGCTCCTTCATAATGAACCCTGTGTCCATGAGTAAATGGTTCTGGAAAGGATTTTTGACTATCCTTAAGCTGTGCTGCTTTGATGGCTGCTGTGCACAGTTTAGCCCCATCCTTGATCCATAAGCCATGCTGTTCCCTATGTCTGTGCTCCAGATTTAACTCTTGGTGGTGCCCTGAGCACTCCTAAGTGGCAGTGACTGGAGAGGGCAAGAGTGCTTATGATATACACACAGCCCCATGGGACCTGTGTGGCTGTGCAGGTGCTGCAGGGGATGGCAAGGTGTGGACAAGGTGTGTCCAGGGATGCTCTGGCTAGTGGCTTGACTTGAACTTAGCAAACACTTCAAACCTCTTCTGGGTGATTAAAGCTGGTGGATATTTCCAGGTCAGCAGACAAGAGAGTAAGGTGCTGAGGGCACCCTTAGAGGAAGTTCCTCCTTCTATAAGTATGAAGAAACCTTTAAAGGCCTTTTAAAAAAGGCACAGATGGGCTTTGAATCCTGTGAAGTTGAAAGCCTGTGTAAGTCCCTGGTATTTTATGTTTGTGCTCACTATAAAGAGGCTACATAAACACCCCACCTCCAGTGTAATTCTGGATATGCCATGCTGGGAACATTCATTCAGCTGCTGTGGGGAAGCAAAGATTAATTTTAAAGTGGAGGGAAACCTTTTATGTTTTTTGGGTCTGAGCTGGCAGTGTCTCTGATCTGCAGACAAAAATAACAAGAGTTCTTGGCACCTGACAGGATCCATCCTGTTTTCTGAAGCAGGTAAGGAAAAGGACAAGCTATTATTTTCCCTCCTCCTCTCCAGCCAGCCCAAGCTCCCTCTGTGCAGAAGGACTGGCAGGCACTAGCAGGAGCAGGGCATCACCTTGGCTTTTGTTGCCCAAAGTGATTCTGGGAATGCAATGTCTAGAACGATTCAGAAGGAAGAGGAGAGACCAAGATAAGTGCAAATTATTCACAACAGCATGGTGAGGAGATTGGGCCCCTCCAGGAGGGGAACAGAGGCAAGGAGAGGAGGAGGAACTTACACTAGATGTAGCAGGATGGCAGAAGAGCCAGTAGAGTATCCTAGGTGATGTTTTGTGCTGCAAGGACTCAGTGAATGTTATACCTGAGACCCTGATTAAACACAGTCATGACACTTGTCTTAAGATCTAACTAGACATTTGCCCCATCACTGCTTCACCCTGCACAGCTCTGTAGTCAGGGTGGCTGGTGCTTTCTCCACATGCAGTGGAGTGACAGACACTTAAAACTGGAGCCCAGCCTTCTGCAAAACCCTTAAAACATCCTGATCTCCTCAGGCATCTGTGGAGACAGCAAATGAGTTACAGATGTATACATCCATGTACAGGTAGGCAGTGTCATCCTTGTGATTACAGAATACTCATAAAATTATAGAGGTAAGAGAAGGGATGGCTTTATCTGAGCAACTGTGGAGGTGTAGCTGACAGCCCTGCTGGGAATTGGTGCTCCAAGGCAGATGCTCATAGCAATAAAAAGCAAGGCTTCACCTATCTGGTGCTGTTTCAGAAGCAGATGTTCACCTTAAACGATTTCTCCCACACCTTTGCCTATCTTCTTTCCCTGATGACTCCTCTGTTTCACAGGCCATCTCCTGGGCCCCATTGTCTTGCTAAACAAGGTTCAGGTTTCTCCATGGTAGGTGTTCGTGCCTAAGGTGCTCACAGAGTCTGGACTGAAAGTGGCTGGAAAACTCTTGAGAATTTCCTTAGGCAGAGGAAGCCAGGGAGTTAAACAGCTTTGCACAAATCTTTCAGTTTTGATGTTCTAAACAGAACACATCAGCCTTTCTTGGAAGACAATGCTCTGATTTTCCATTTCAAAATGATCTAGGTGCAATTTAAAAGCATACAGGAATTTTCAGTTAGCACATGGCAATAGAATGTGCCTGCTAACTGCCCACTCCTTTATTTCTGGTAAATCCTGGTTTGAGGCTTAACCTCTGAAAAGTTAGGTTAATGTTTCAGGAGAGGGACATTCTGTAACTATGCACTCTTCTACAAAACAGAGGGAGTCTTGTCCTGCCCAGAAGTTCTCTCCCTTTCAGTGCAGAGCAGTAGCAGAAGGACACTGCTCCTTGGTGCTGAAGCTCTGGGATTCATGCACAGAGCTGGTGTGACCACTCTTTGCCTTCAGTGGAGCTACTGAGTGAGTCCAGGGCTCCCCATCTCTGTGGACACTCAGAGAAAGAGTCCTTGCTCACAGCAGCCCTGTCCATATCAGCTTTGGAGTAGGGAGGAACAGAGTTGATGTGCTGTGTAGAGATCAGCATCAGAGAAAGGAAAAGATCCATGACTCCTTGCTCTGTTTGTTTCTTTATGTTGTGGTGCCTCTTGAGGTGCTGGGTTTGGGCAACTGGGGCATCAGATTTGGCTGCCAACCTCAGCAATTGCCAAGGCTGCACGTTCTGAAAGGAATCAGTGGCTGAGCTGGACTGTGTTTCTCAATTCCTGCTGGATCTGAAAATATGCCTGAGAAATATCCCCAAGGAGAAGGACATGTTGACACTTGGAGAGCTACTGGGACCATTGATACAGCAGTCTGGAGGAAATGGTCTCCAGAGACCCTGGCTTTGCCTCCACTGGAGCAGCAAACTGGGATGTTGCTTTATGTCACAGTGTCTAAGTCTTTTAGCTTGTCCTGCACTGAATTTCTGTAGCAGAGCAGCCTGCACTTCTGGAAGGTTATAAAAGGCTTTTGTTTAACTCCATGACACATACATATCCTCCCACACTGCCCACCAAGGAAGCTGTGCAGACTGATTTGCAGCCAGGCAGGATAAATTCAGTGTCTTGGTTACTTCTTCCAAAATCACTCCTCACCCCAGGTAGTGCATAAGCCATAAATTACAGATATTTCAAGGCTTCTGCAAACTACTCTGCCCTGGGTTAGTACCCAGGGTCCCAGAGCTAGACATCTTTCAATGGCTTTCTCCATCTTGAGGTCAGAGGTTTTTGGCTTTTTCTTTGTTCCTCCTTGGGCCAATTGCTGAAGGGAAGTGGGGGCAGTGACCATGGCCAGAGGCAGAGCAACAGGCAGATGAGCAGAAAGGTTTGGAGGCAGAAGCAGAACAAATGGGAGGGAGGATGGTTCAAAATACAAGAGGGAAGAGGTGTGAGCATCCCATAGACAGTGGGAGGGAGGGCACTGCCATTCCACCACGTTGTGTGCAGACCTTAAAGTGTCAGTTCTCAGAGTGATGTAGCACAATTCCTGATGTATGCGTGTCACTTTTGTAAGTTGTCTCCTACCCTCACTATTTTCAGTGTTCCTTGATTTTTGGAGACTGTTGTAAATAAAAAGATTTTGACATTCGCATGTTTGGATCCCTCACTCATCACCACATTACTGTTCATGTACACATACTGACAGCCAGAGTGGCACTGGCAGGATCTGTGTTGTGTAAGGAATGCAGTGGGGATGAGGCCACAGAACCAGTTCCTAAAGTGCACAGGATTGTCTGCTCCTACTGCTGAAATTGGGCCTCTTGAAGCCAACTTACCACATCCAGGAGAGCTGGCAATCTGAAAAAGGCAGTGCAGGAACCCACGGAGGTCTGCAAGAGGATGACTAAAGCAAGAGCTTTAGCCATGGTTTGTGGAAGCTTTTTACTCCTCCATTTCATGCTGTGCTTCTTCCAGTGTATGAAGATTGCCCTGTGCTGACTCCATGAGGATGGGTTCACCTGCCTGCTCCTGCAGCACCACAGTTTCCCACATCACACAATGTTTGGCATGAACTTCTCGTGGAGGTTTTGTCTCTCTGTCCTGTGCTGCAGCACCAAAGGGTTATTCTGCACCTCCCAGGACCCCACTGAGCTGATGCAGAGAGAGCAGCAGTGGGGCAGGAGGAAGATCCCACCAGTCCCTCAGCTGGGTGTGCTCACAATGCACCCAAGTACAACACTGCTGGAAGGGCAGCACTGACAGCACATCACAGCAAGACCTCCTGTGTTTTCCAGCCCTCATTCCTATGATGAGGCTAAAATTTCTGGTGAATCCTGTTGTTATTAAGTAGCAGGAAGGCTCTGGGTCACAGCCTGACACGTACAAAAAATGCAGTATCCACAGGAAGGAGGAATGTGTTTCCTTTAATGAGGAGTTGGGGATTGCAGGCAGGGGAGGGTTTATGCTTGACCTTGCTGCTGGGAAATTGCCAAGGCTGGAAATGAGTTGGTTTTGGTTACAAATTCAGTCCCTTGCCCCAAGAGCAGGTGTGATGGGCACTCTCTAACACACAGGCAGGGAGCTGTGCGAGAGCTGTGGACCACTGAGGAGACACAGGTTGCCCTTTGTGGCCTGTGGGATCACCTGGCAGTGGTGAGTGCCCAGGGCTGCCAAACATGAGACTGAGGGCACAGGAATGGGGTCGGACAGCTGCAGGCATGGCCAGAGATGGACAGGGTTTCCACAGCTCTTCAGAAAACAGCTGCTGGACTGAGGAAGGGTTTGGGACAGGGGAAGGAACTTGGAGGAGGGATTACACAGGGTGACAGCTGCTTGGTATTCATTGCAAGCTCGCAGAGGAGGGAAGAAATTGTGTTTCCATCTGGGGGAGCCTGTCCACACGGGCTGCTGGCTCAGCCTGAGCTCATGCTGACAGTCCACACTCCAAAACCTGCTGCCTACCATTAGCAGAGCCCCATCTCTCCTTCCAGGTCAGTGAGTATGGTGTGAAGTCTTCATCACACACAGGGAATTCCCCTGTGTCTCCTGCCAGCCTCTGGCACAGGGAGGTCTCCAGTACCTCCACACCAGCATTCGGGGGCTCTGCCTGTGCCTCCTCCCACAAGATCCTTCCCACCCCAAAACCACCCCCCAGTTCTGGGGCTTTAAAAGCCTCCTTCTCTCTGCAAAACTGTCAGATGATGAAGCTGTACCTGTGTCACCTGCCTGTCCCAGGGAGCTTTTTGAGGAGCTGGAGAGGTAGGTTGGGCTCGTTAATGCCTCTTACTTCAAGAGGAAGCTGCGAAAGGGGCTGAAGTGGATCTGGGGTGGGGAGTGTTTCCTATCTTTTCATAAGGAGGCTGGGGGGCTGTGTGTTCCCACCTTTCCACGAGCGGGCAGGCGGGCACTTGTGCTGCTGGTGCCTCATCAGGCTGCATGTGAGGCATGGCTGAGGAAAGTCAGTTGCTTTGACAGGACACGACTTGGTGCCAGCCCAAGGACTGGTTCCCTGTGGTGGGGTCTGTGCCCTCAGGACCATCCCTTGGCTCTCAGTACCAGCCTGGGTGACTGTGAAAAACACCAATCACTGGTTTTTCTTTAAAATTTTAAAAGTTTATAATAATAAAATGGTTATAACAATAGTAACATAATTAAAGTAATAAAAATTTGGACAATTAGGGTTAGGACAATAGGAGACAATAAAACAAAGGTCACGAACCTGTGCAGGTGTCCTCCTGGGCAGATTAAGACCTGAAAGCACACCCTTAAAAGAGGATTAACCCCTAAAAGCAATAACCTGTTACATATTCATACATCTCATATATGATGCATAAATTCCATTCAAACAAAGGATTCTCTCTGTTCAGTGTCAGCTTCTTCCTCTTAATCCAGTTTGGCATCTTCAGGGCTGAGCGAGGAAGGAGAAGTTGGTCTTTTCTGATAAGAAAGCAATAAATTCTTGTTCTCTGAAAGATTTAGGTGTCCTGTGGCTGCCAACTCTGGCGAGTACCCCCTTCTTCTCCTTAAAAAAAAATCTCCCACATACATAGTCTCTATTGTAACTACGAAAGCTACATTTTAGCCACAAAATTACATTTACCATACTATCAAAATATTAATACAGCACTACTAATTAACACAACATAACTTTCTAACATAACACATATAGTATTCAGTTTAATATTTGCAAAAAGCCAATACATCTAATATGTATTTTTCACAGTGACTTTCCTGTCCCCTCCACTCCCTTAGCACCGTTCTCCTCCCCTCTGCTGCAGGTGGCTTAAGCTCAGAAATAGGAAGCTTTTAAACCTTACCCTTGCCTGACTCAGTCATGCTGATGGGGAAAAAAGTAGTATTTGGGTTTTTTTTAATTAGCTTTTATTCTTTGGTGTCTTGCTGCCAGTTCCCTGTCCTCTCTGAGACAGGGCCGATGGGGGCATTGCCTGCCACTGAGTTTGGCCCCCAGATGGTTCCTGAGAGCCCCACATGGCTCATTATCCATTTCTGAGTAGCTGGGGAACAGCCTTCCCCCTCTGACTGACACGGAGGGCAGACAAAGAGGATGACTCACCCTCCTCCCGGTGATTTGTCACCCTGTAAGTGACACATCTTAGTGACTCTTTTAAGAGCTCTGGCTGCTCCCTGGGGAGCTGTGCCTCTGGGATGCTCCTTTTTCATCCTCATGGCCGTTTATTCAGTTGCTATGTGCTCCCCAACCCCTGAGGATGGTAATGAGCAAAAGCTGGAGAGGTTGGGTCCCAGGCTTTCCTTCAGCCAATGCACAAACTGAAATGAGCCCAAAGCCATGGGAACTCCAAAGGTTGGTGGATTGTGATTTTGTAAGTGCTGGTGCACAATGCCTATTTCTTGTTACCTTTTTTTTTTTTTTTCCCTCAAGTTAGAGCAAATTTATTGAATACAGTATGCAACAAGCAGTAGGCAGGGCCAGGAAGCCTTATTGCACTCTGATGGGTGTTTTTACACAGAGAAAAGCAGTGAAGGAGCTGAATAAGGCCTGAAGTGTCTTGAGCTGGGGTGAAAAAGATTGACAAAGATTTGTTTTCAAACCCAGATCTGAAGCAGAGAAGGTATTTTGCCAGGTGGCATTGGCCATGGATCAGTCTGGCACTGAAGGGGAGTCTTGGCTGGGCCAGAAGGCAGCAGCTAGCAAACAGCTTGTGGTGGGATGTGGAAGAGACTGAATTAATTTAAAAATACAGAACATTTCTACTGCCTGCCTAAATCACAATCTATCTTGTACATCAAAGGTTCTCCTTGTGGAAATGGAGGTTGAGTGGCAACACCAAGGGGTGAATTTGGGCAGGAAGGAGGCATGGGTAGGTCCTGTATATGGACTAGCCAAGAAAAGTGATATGTCTGAGAGGAAGGGCTGTGGTGCTCCTGCTTTTGGGTAGCCCATCTGAGAGTGTGTGGGCAGGGAGGATAGGTCATACCCTTTTCCAGTAGCAGATGTGTCAGTCTTGGAGTCCCCAGGGTGAGGGTGGGTGTGAGGAAACCCAGTCACTGAAGGGCTGAGCTGAAATATGGTACTGAGAGCATTGTGGTTTGACTGGTTTTGGCAGGAAGGCAAGCAGCTTTATGTTCTGTGCTGGCCTCATCTTAGGCTACAGGGCACTAATGTCTCATGCTCCAACACAAAGGAGCTCTGCAGCCTCGTTGGAGTGTGATGGGTGTTGAGTGGGAAGAAGCCCCCATGTGAAATGAGGTGATCTGAGATGATTTCTCTAAACAGAGAGCGAAGATACAGAAGGGGTGGGACCTTTTACAACCTGGGGCGAGGCAAACTCAGGGTGGGCTTTTCAAACTGTGCAGAGGTGTCGTTTTCGTGGTTTTTTGTTTTGGTTTTTGTTTTTTTTTTTTGTTAAACTTTAGTGACTTCTTCAGCTGAATCTCCTGATTCAGTTTTGAGTGAGAATACAGTGTGACTGTGACTGCAAGGGTATGTGTGTGCTAGGGCTTTTAATCCTTTCTAGCTGGTAGCCTCTGTCCTACTGCATTTCCTGGGCTGTGCTGTGTTGGGCAGAAGCTTTTGAAGAAGTAACAGGGACTTGTGTGTTCTCTCTTGAACTTGTTCCCAAACCCACTGGCCAGCTTGTGCAGGTTCCTGGGAGCCTTTCCTGAGGTGAAAGATCTGGGCTTCTGTGGATGTGACAGCCTAGTCAGAGGGTGAGAAAACCAGATAAGTTTTCTCACGGCAGACTTGTGAGACTTTTAGGGAGTTGTAGAGAAACGATGATAGCTTGTTGTTATAGACAAGCTGCAGGTGGTGTTTTCCTACTCTCTGTTTTCCTGTTTTTCTCAAGGATTGTTTATAAGAAAGGTGTTTTTGTTAATTAGCCAATCAGGTGAAATGTATCTGGACAGTCTAAAAAAAGAGAGAGTTTTTTGTATTAAAACTACTGCTGTGCAAACCAGCCTTCTTGGAGTCTGTGTTGTTTCTTTCTCAGTAGGGACAGGCTTCCCTTGTGCTTTTTTGCAGACTTAGGAGGGAGTTGTTTAAGCAGCCAGTGTTTAAGCTAATTGCCTGCAAGTGGTTGCCTGTGGCTGGACCCAATTTTGTTGTCTCAGTGTTGAGCACTGTCTGTCAGAAAGGTCCCATGCTATGGGCAGCCATAAGGGACAGGGGCTGGCCCTTGGTGACATTCAAGAGTGTGATGAGTCTGCTATTGAGGGGGCTGCTCTGCTTCCTTTCACGTTTGTGTTTGATGGATAAGATTGTTTTGTCACTAGAGAGTGAGCAGGGGTGGTTCATCACCTTCAGTACCACCTGGACTTGTGGTTGTTTCCTGAATGAGATACAGCCCAACAAATGCTGCCTCTGGGATTTTCTTTCCAGCTCTTTGTTTGGAGAGGGAGAAGATTCTCACCAGAGAAATTCCTTCTTAAGCTGCCAGACTGCTCAAGGGAAGGTAGTGGCAATGTGCTGCTTTTTTGGCAGCAGATGTTTGCTGCCTTTACCAGTTCTGTCTTTAGACTCAGTCTCTGTACTCTGTCACTGAGATACAGCACTGCCTAAAACAGTCTGAGGGTCTGACTGAACTCTGTGAAAGCTAGACCAGCTTTTCATTTTTCTTGCAACTGCTACTGAGCTAAGTCTGGCTAGTGCTCCCACTGTATAACCTTTGGGGGTGAACTGCTCCTGATGGCAGTTTTTAAGGTTGGCTGCAGAGGATGGTGGCTGGGGTGTGGTGGTGTTTTGTTGTTGTTGTTTTTTTGTTTTTGTGGGTTTTTTTTTGTTTTGTTTTGTTTTTGGTGTTTTTTGTTTTTTGTTTTTGCTTTTTTTTGGTAATTTTAACTCTTGCTGTTTCCCTGAAGGTTCTAGTTTGTCAGAGATATAGGTATGAATAAACAGCAGACCTGTCCCCTGTCCCCTATATTCATGTAACTCTTAAAGGAGCTGCTATAAGGGAACCAAAGGCTGTTGTAAATGCCTGGCATGACAATGATGATAAATCACTATATCTTGCCAATGCTTTGCATCTGTATGTCTTTAAGCTTCATTTTTCCAGATGTAAAAATGGAAGTGACATCTGTGTCTAATGTGTGAGGCAGTGACTTCAGTGAAATCTGCTGATGGATGCTGCCAGAAGACCCCCAAGCATCATCTAAGGCTGCTC
Source organism: Peucedramus taeniatus (assembly GCA_013400575.1). NCBI lineage: Eukaryota > Metazoa > Chordata > Aves > Passeriformes > Fringillidae > Peucedramus > Peucedramus taeniatus. The sequence continues at coordinate 116,612 of WBNO01026470.1, read as the reverse complement.
TGCCCTTGCTCAGCTGACTGTTGTGCAGGCACCCTCACCACATCCCAGGGCTCTTTTCACGAGCTGGGAATATTGGAATGCTGCTGTTTCCTTGGTGCCTGGCTCACACTGGCCACAGTGGAGTTTGTGTGGGGAAGGGAAGCATGTTCTCAATTGTCCCACTGTGTGTGTAGGCATCTACTGTGGTGACAGATCCCACCCTCCAGTATGCAGTTATCATCTTCCAGCTGCTGCTAGTGGCTCAAGTTTGCTGGGCCTTTGCTGCCCTGGAGCTTTAGGGCTGAGCAGTCTGTGCAGCTGGTAATGACCCTGAAAGAAGAGCATGGCTTAGCACTGGAAAGCACAGAGGGCACCAGATCAGAGACACTCAACTAAGCATTAATTTTGTCCTCCAGGTTCTCATTGTGTGCTAGTGGAGAAGTCTGCCAGTGCTCTCCCAGAAAACTTTCTCTCAGCTGTCTGTTTTGCTGAGGCCATTTCTAATAAAGCTCACTACAGAAAATCAGATTCAGCTTGCTCCCAATGCATGGAGGCAAGTACATTATTTTTCTCCAGCACTGCTACTCTGAGCCCATTGCTCTGAGCTGAGAAAACTGCCTTACCCACCCGAGCCTGATAACAAACTTTATGTGCTCATGTGGCAACTGGATTTTGGGGACACTCTGAGATGGTAACTGTGTTGTGGCAGCTCCCAGCAGGGTTAACTGGGTGCAGAAGCACACGTGGGACAGAGCTGGGATGGCTTGGCAGGCAGAGCCACACTCCCTGTACTGTGTTTGAAAGGCATCAGTGGTTGCAGCACTGGCTGGGAACTGCTCCAGGAACCTGGCTGGGAAGGCTGGTGATGACCAGCTGCTAGCCTCGTGTGCACTTGTAGCTTGCTGTCCCATTTATTAGCAGTTAAAAAAGGCTGTCTCTCCTCCAAATTGAGTGTTTGCAGCATTGACATGAACAGCTGTCCTAGTCAGCCAGATCATAACAAATGGGAGCTGTGGCTGGAGTGTTATTTTGCTGCAAGGGGGCAATACATCATATTACTAAACAGTGAAGGTCGTGATGGATGGTGATGAGTCAGTTTGCTGTCTTGCTTGATGATGGCACTGAAAAAAACCCATAAAACCAAAGATGTTTCCAGGGAGCTAGGCAAGGCCTTGCATTGTACCTGGGAAGAAACAACACTGAGGTTCTCTGGTGTCTTATCTGCCACAGCCTTTGCATCAGGCTGTTGGTTATGCTACCTCCTCTCAAGGAAGGATGTGTTAGCTGGGAAAGAAAATCTGGGGGAGAGGAGGAGTTGCTAGTCAAGAGCTTCTTCTTCTGTGGGAACACTGCAGAAGTCTTGTCCTGTAATGTTGTCTGATTATAAGACAGTGTGGGCCAAACTGTGCTGCTGTGATCCAGCCTGAAGCAGGGCTGTGTTATTGTGGGAGCTTAGAGCTCAAATTCAGGGCAAGGGGGGAGTGGGTGCAAGGTACTACAGGAGGCCACAGAGGGAAATTATTATTTCTGTGGGGACAAGATCCTCCTGAGGGCCAGGCATATCATCCTGCTGCTTCAAGTGACTTGCGTGGAGGACTGTAAGCCACAGCCTCTCTGAGCAGAAAGCCAGAGCAAATGAAATACTTGCTTAATGGCAGCATTAAAAAATTGGAGGAAACATGTTTGATGGAAAGAAGGTGAGTTAGTCTGGTCAGCCACCTCTGCATCTGTACAGCTGCAGCAGCAAAGCTCAACCCCGTGCAAGTATGTTAGGTACAACTTAACTCAACTGCTGTGACACCCATGGGTTCCTGGTCCAGCTCTGAAGGAGCTGCAGATGGAGGAGTGTGGGCTGGCTAAGGATGGTGTGTGACTCACTCATCTCTCATCCCTTCACTCATCACCCTTCCCTGTGACAGCTAGAGCTGGCCTGTAGCTGCACAGATAAATTAGCCCTGACAGACACCAACTCCAGCAGCCCAAGCTCGTTAGAGAACAGAAGTAAACAAGTCCCTGGGCATGATAATGATGGGTCAGATTGAGACAGGGGACCCTGGCCAACCCCATTGAATGCAGACATATCCTAGCTGGGCAGTGCTCAGACAAACCAATCACGTGAGGGAGCTTGGGAAATTTGAAGCCCCTATAAAAGGGGAGCTCAGCAATAAACTTTGGCTGCTGCTGCATGAACTTTGGTGTGTTCTGTCCTGTGCCTGCCTCCAACATCAGCGACGCTTCCCCTCCTGTTCTCAAGAGCAGACCCTACAAGGACTGCTGGATTTTCTTATCAGCTCTCATCCACCCTAAGGGTGATTTCTTTTAAATGGGAATTCTGACATGATCAGAACAGGTGGTGCTGTGATTTCACATCAGAATAAATACATTCAGGGCACAAGGGACATGCAGAACAGCCCCATAGCAACCAATGTCTCCTCTGTTTGGGCAGGTGTGATAGAGGGGGTCTGGCAGCAGTGAGGGCTGGTGTGGATGTGCAGGTGGCACAGGCAGTGTTGAGAAAATAATTAAAGCTCGTTTACACTATTGGCATATCAGCAGGAAGAATTATTCCAACCAGATTGGTTTCTCTAAAGGATTGGGCAATAGGGCCAGCATTCACCTGGCATCTTTTCTTTGAGCACTCTTGCATTCATCACTTGCCCTGTCTGTGCATGGCAGGGATCTGCTAGGGGAGAGCAGCAGAGGGGTTGGCTGTCCCTGCAGAAAGGTATTCCCTGCACTGCACTCTGCAGCAGAAGCTGTGGCACTGAATGGCAGTGCAGGAGAGATGAGCTCTCAGTTGGAAGCTGTGAAAGCCAAAAACAAAGCAGCTCTGTTTTGGTGTGTTTGTGGAGTAGATGAAGGACAGGGAAGCTTTTAAAAATCGCAGTTCTCTTTTCCCCCAACACATACTCCTAGGTATATATTTTGTATTTAGTATCTATTTAGCACAGAGGAGGGGAGGGCTGTCTGGGAAGGGCCTTTGTTAGGAGAGGACAGGTTTATGATCCAGACAGATTCAATGACTAACTTAAATAAAGCATTAAGTGAAGAGGGAAGCTTTGAGATTGCAGCTTTCTATTTTGGCAAAAAAGAAAGGAGCTTTCTGTGCATGCCAGCTGCTGCTGAAGTGCAGGGGTGGTTGGTCCCTGCACAGAGAAGCTTTCATTAATGTGCACATGAGCATTCCTTAGGGCATCTGTCCTGGTTGGGAGAATTTTTGGATCAAGTTTTAAAAAGGTCAGGAAGAGAGGGAGTGGAGCTGGCTAACCATGCCTTGTGTGTCTGCACCATGGTGGAACAAGCAGTAATGCTGCCAGCTTTGGGGCTCACTTGCCTCTCTGCAGACACAGCTGAAAGCAGACTGGCCCAATGACCTGCAAGTTGCTGCAGGGCTCATCTGGGAAAGATCTCTTGGCTTTGTCTTTCTTCCCAGGTGGAAACTGGGGCTTTGAAGCACTGCTGAACCATGCCTCCATAGCCATGCTACCAGGCTGTCTTCTAGGTTTCTGCTGAGCTCCCATTACCCAGCTCCTGTACTGCCTTTTCCCTTAAAATCATACTGAAATTGGAAAGCCCAGTGCTGAAAGATTTGCTGAACACGAGACAGTAGGTGAAATCATTATACTCCTTATTTTTTTTTCTTCTTGTCAAGGTCATAGTGCATCTGGAGATTTTATTTCTGACTGTTCTGTAAAGATGAGTACTGGGACCAAGAAACTCATCTGCACTAGACCCGTGCCCAGGGATTGTCCAAGTGCAGGCTGCAGGTTCCTCAGATGCCTCTGCTCTTTGAGTCAGTCAAACCCTGATTTCTTTGTATTTATATTTATGTTGATAAATATTGATATTTGAAAATTTCAGTCATGTTGCCTGGTTACCATGGAATAGAGAAATGACATGGACTTGGCTTCTGTGTGTAGCTGTGGATGGTGTGTGAGCAATTCCCAGGCAGCTGTCTGGGGTAGGAGGGAAACTTTGGGACCTGTTTACAAGAAAATAATCTGAAGAAGTCTCTGCATTCCTGTCGTATGAGTAGATAGGGAAAGTTACTCTCTAATATCTCCATATCAGCAAAGAAATCACAGTGTGGTCCCAGGACACAGACTTTGATAATAATTTCCTACAAATGCTTAGGCTAGTGAGTCTGTCACTCAAATATTTGCTGAGATATGGGTTCTTAGCTCAGCCTGTGCCTGGCTGAGTCCTTGCCAAGGAGGATGAGGATGATGGAAGAGGTGACCTGGGCTGATGTTGGTTTCTGCACTCAGAGGAATTTTGCTTCTGAAAAATGGAAATGTGGTTGGAACCAATTTTGTTCAAGAATGTAAGCACTCAAAGGACCTTTCTTCAGTCTCTCTGTGACTTCTCTAACTGCTAGGATGAATGCATAAACCCATACACTGAAGTGTTCACAAGAGTCGGTTTTCTCATTTTACTCTTTTTCTTGGCATAAAAGTTGTCTTATTAAGCAGGTTTTAATGTTTGCTCACCAAGAGACATGGATTATAAAGCTTTAGAAATAACTTGTATCTGGAAAAGCCAATTAATAAGACAAGAATTCTGATGTCATATTCTCATAACTTAACAATTTATAAATAATTTACAGTGCTCATGTCATTAGGCAAATGGACTTTAAATTCATTTCAAATGAGTGGGTTAATGATTTCCCACAGGTACCTTTTCAAGGGGCAGCTTATGCAAGGTGTTTTTTCAGCAAAAGGCTAGATGTGCAAGAGTACACTTGTGTCTGTAATTGAGGCAGTAATTGGAGTGATGGTCACATTCAAGTGCAGTATTGATCTGTGAAAAAAGTGCTGACTGTCTCCATCAGTGTAGCAAAGCAGGGGTAGGAAAGGCTCTGGGAAAGACTGCAGTCTTTGCCTGTTTCTTGCATCATAACTTTCTTTTGGTACACATTGATTCCAGGTGCAACATTAAGGTAGAAGATTGATTTGGTCTTGTTAAATAGCCTTGGAGATCATAATACTGTAAAAAAATACTCATCTGAATTCTTGTTATAGTTTTAAGACAGGAATGTGTCCCCAAATAGATTAAAACTGGGGTGATGATTGCATGGAGTCTGAGGCCAACCTGAGGGAGAGCTGAAGTGCTCTTGCCACTGCTGTGAGAGCAGAGGAGGCAGTCTCCAGTCTCTTGACACCACTCTGGTGTCAGCTCTGTGACTTTTTTACTCTTTGTTTTTCTTTTTCGGTCATTTCACTGTGCTGCAAATGTTCTGAATACTGTAAGGGGCAGCCTGACTGGCTTGTGTATGTTGGCACAGGGAGTGCAGCTTGGAGCCCTGAGGTATCAGCAGGAGACCAGTGAGTGATAGTTCAGCTTGGCCAATGGTCAGTTGCCAGGAGGTCCAGACTGGTATCATGTTGGAGCAGCTCCACTGCCTTGATTAGCATTGTCCCAGATTTCAAGGTGATATGGATTCTATTTGCCATCTCTTTGGCAGTTATCTCCTCTTGAGTGGGCAGTTTTCCTTATCTGTTCCACAAAGGGCCCTCCCTCCAGGGAGATATCTGCTGACAATGAGCTATTGAATGCCACTGCCTGCCTGATAACAACTATCAGCATCCTATTGTGAGATGCTCCACCCAGAGGGAGGAGCCAAGCACTCCTCAACAAAATATGAAGTTTTGAAGACAGCTGCACAGCTTTTCCAGTGGATTCTCCGAGGAGACAGCTGCTTCTTCCACTGGATCTTCAGAGGAAGACTTCACCCTTTTTTTCTACAAGATCACTGCTCCAACAGAACCACACCTGCCCCTCCAGGAGGAGCAGCCACAATTCCAATGGGACTGCTACCAACACCCTGACCCACAGGGTGTCAGGTTGTATTCTGACTCTGTCAGTGTTGTTTTAATTTACTGCATTTTTTTTTATTTCTATTTTCTTCCCTAATAAAGAACTGTTATCCCTTCTCCCATCTCTTTGCCTGAGAGCCCTCCCTTAATTCCAAATTCATAACAATTTGGAAGGAGGGGGTTTTTACATTTTCCATTTCAGGGGAGGCTCCTGCCTTCCTTAGCAGACACCTGTCTTTCCAAACCAGGACAATAATTTCCGTAGATTTCTGCAGGCATTAATAATTTGATGATCTGGACTTTTCATGTCACATCACCCTAATGCATGAGGCATAAGAAATGCTACTGAATGCCTCCTCTGGGAGGTGAGGAGCTGTTGTGCTGCCCCAGGCTGAGTAACTGCACTGGGGAGAGAGGGAGAGATGCCCAGCCAAGGTCATGGGAGGGACAAAGGGGCTTCCCTCACCTGGCTGGGGTGTAGCTTTCCACCAGCCCCCCGTGGCTCAGGTGTGTTTGGAGGTGGGAGGCTGTGGAGGCAGGACAATGCTGTGCTGAGAATACTGTCCAAACAAGCACCAGCCTCAGCAATGCCCTGGGTGTTGTTCCTCGGGGCCATGAATGGGCAGGCTGAGTGCCTGGAGGATTATGTTTTGAGTGTGATAGACAGTAACTTGTGAATTAAAAGGCCAAATAAATGGATTTTGTTGGCAGTACTTGTGGAAGTGCAGTATCCAGTCTGTGGCTGGCTGTTTACATGAGCTATTGCTTCCAAGCTTTGCAAAATTAACCTCCTCCTTCCTATTAAAAATTTATTTTGGATGTAAAGATCAGAGTTTCAAAACTTGGGGAGAATATCTCCCTCCCTGCACCATACATACCTTTTCTAGATGTGCCTTTCCTGTGAATGCCAGCTGATGATTCAAATCATTCAAGAAAAAGCTATAATTGCCTTCTATCAGTTCTCTTTACGAAGTGGAAAGGTGCCCTTAAATAGTGGATGAACACTGTAAAGATGAAATTTATACCAGCTGAGAAGTTATTGCATCCCTTAGCCTCACCTGTGCTTCCAGAGGTGCTGAAGAGAACCTAGAGAGAGAGATTTATGGGAAAGCATTTTTTCACAAGATGTTATTTTGAATTGAAGGGCACCAAAATTGTCATGTATTGCACAGAGCTACTTGTGTCAGTACACAATTCAGCTCATAATTATAGCCTTTCATCTTATTAACATATGTAAGTGTTTAAATAAATTTTATCCAAATATATTTTTTAAAATTCATTAGGTATTCTCCTTGTATATGCGGTGCTCTGGGGCTAAGAAACACTGTGCACTTGTTTAGATGAGACTTTAAAGATGCACTTAAATCTGCAGACATGCTTCTACCATTTAAAGATGATGCCTTAAGATGCATGATGCACAATGAAGGGAATAAGAATTTAAATCCTCTTCTCTAAGTAATGTGCTTTATTTTGTTTATATTTTTCAGGGAAGCAGATACAGCAGCACATCTTGCAATGAGTTGGGGAAGACAAGGTGGAGTGAGGGGTGGGAAATGTAAGGGCAAGTGGGCTGATGGTGATAGTGGAGGCAAGCAGCAGCTTGAGGGCAAAGACAGAAAACCAGAGCAGGGATGGGAGGGTGGCAAGAGAGTAGAAGGCTGTTGACAGGAAAGATGTGTACTAATGTCTTTACCAACAATTCCATGCTAATGTCTTTGAGGTGAGTCTTAATGTCTCTACCAATTTCAAGCTGCAAGTTTGTTACAGAACCCAGACAGCTGGATTCCTGAAACAGAGGAACTGGTCTGCACAAGCCTGACTTTCTAAACTTTGGGCTGAAATAACATGTTTAAGGAGGGAATATGTGGTAGGTGGTTTGGGAAGGCTGTACCTTCATAGTACCCCAGCCAATGGGGAAAGGAAGAGGGCAACATGCAGCTGGGATAGGATAAAAGGAGATTGCATCCTCCAAAACCTTCCTGACTTCATTCCTGGGACCACTGACCCAATTCAAGAGAAGAATTGAGCACGTTTGAAGGACTGATAACCTCATTTAAATACAAATCGGGGATGGGAGGTGCTGGGTTATGCATGTGTGTTATTTTGGGAAATAAATAGAAGGCAAAGAACCCTGTGTGGTGCAGTCATGCATTTCAGGGACAATCCCCACGGTGCTGCCCTCCAGCCTAATAAACACACCACTTTCTAACTTCACTAACTAGTTAGAGTCTTTGTGATTTTCAGTTTTAATGATTCAAACTCACAATACAATCCTTCCCACCATTCTATGTGCTGGGAATCTAATCAAATGTTTTTGGGGTGGTCACTGCATCATTGTAGGTGATAATGGTACCAGTGTGTGCCCTATATCCCTGTCGAGGTGGTGGCAGTTTGTCCTGGATTGCCAGGCAATGTGTATTCTATTTGCCATCTGTTAGAGGTGGGGCAGTTCTCTTCTGTTCATTGGGCAGTTTTCTTTATCTCTTCCACAAACNACCCTGTGTGGTGCAGTCATGCATTTCAGGGACAATCCCCACGGTGCTGCCCTCCAGCCTAATAAACACACCACTTTCTAACTTCACTAACTAGTTAGAGTCTTTGTGATTTTCAGTTTTAATGATTCAAACTCACAATACAATCCTTCCCACCATTCTCTGTGCTGGGAATCTAATCAAATGTTTTTGGGGTGGTCACTGCATCATTGTAGGTGATAATGGTACCAGTGTGTGCCCTATATCCCTGTCGAGGTGGTGGCAGTTTGTCCTGGATTGCCAGGCAATGTGTATTCTATTTGCCATCTGTTAGAGGTGGGGCAGTTCTCTTCTGTTCATTGGGCAGTTTTCTTTATCTCTTCCACAAACCAGTCCTCCCTCCAGGGAGATATCTTCTGTTAATGGGCCAGTGAGTGTCACTGCATGACTGATAAAATTCCATCATCCCATTATGAGATGCTCCACCCAGAGGGAGGAGCCAAGCATTCCTACCTGGATACAATCTGAGATTGTGGGACAGCAGAACAGCCTTTTCCACTGGATTCCCAGAGGAACAGCTGTCTTCTCCACTGGATCTTCAGAGGAAGACTTCACCCTTCTACTGGATCCCTGCTTCAACAGAACCACACCTGCCCCTCCAGGAGGAGCAGCCACCATTCCAATGGGACTGCTACCAACACCCTGACCAACAGGGTGTCAGGTCACATTCTAACTCTGTCAGTGTTGTTTTAATTTACTGCATTGTTTATTTTATTTCTATTTTCTTTCCTAATAAAGAACTGTTATCCCTGCTCTGTTATCTTTGCCTGAGAACCCCCCTTAATTTCAAATTCATAACAATTCAGAGGGAGGGGGTTTACATTTCCCATTTCAGGGGAGGCTCCTGCCTTCCTTAGCACTCACCTGTCTTTTCAAACCAAGACACAGTTCTCTTCCATGAAGAATAACAGCCTCTCATTTTTCCAGCAATCCCCAAAAGCCAGCAGTGTGCCTTATTCAGCCTCCTTCACAGCAATGCAATTACCACTGCATGAACCACGGCTGCCCATGCTTTAACAGCATTGCAAATTACACTCATAAATTCAGAGTGCAGCTAATTGTTGTTTTATGGAGTAGATGTTCTTTTGGGAGAAAAAAAAAATCTGTAAACACTCTGATGCCCTGCTGAGCAGAGGGCTATTTATCTTGAGTGAGGAATTGCCTTCCAGAGCAATGTAAGGTGGATCAGACTTTTCAAGGGCACTCACATTCCCCTGATGTGGTTCTGGGCAAGTGTGATCTGCAAAAGGTTTTTTTTTTTTTTTAATGTGGGATTTCACCTGCTGCTAGAGTAATATGCCTTGTGATTACAGTGTTATTACTTCTCCTAGAGACTCATCTGGCCTAGCTGAAATCAGGGCTCTCCTGTGCCACCCACTGCCCTTGTGAAGGGGAAGAGTGCAGTTGGTTTGAAGGATTACACTCAAAGTGGATGTGACTGGCAGGGGACAGAGATATCCAGATCATTCTGCAGGGGAAGTGAGATGCTGGGCAGACTCTGCTTTGTTTACCAAGATACTGTTGTGTGGCATTTGTCAGCATTAGGAGGTGCCATGAGAAGGTTTCTGCTCTTCATCCATCCTGAGCCTGTCCTGAGGACTGATGGGAGAGCCAGAAATGAGCTGCTCTGGAGCCTTGGCCCAGAGCCCTGATCTTCAGTGGCCTCATCCTGCACATGGTGGTGAAGCTGCCTCCCCATTTGCTTGGGAATTGTCCAGGCTTCCACTACTGGAATGACCCTAGTTAGGTTTCAGCTCCCTACATTCAGACCCTAACACTTGTAGGTCAGCCAAAACCTGCCAGTTCTTGTGGTGATAGTCCCACTCTCAGACACTGCTCCCCTATTCTGCCATGGTTCTTTTAAAAAGGCCAATTGCTGAGCCCTTCTCTCTATTCCTAATTGGATCTTCTATACTCAACTGCCTTTATCTGTGGAAATGTTATGCAGATGAGTTTTCAGCCCTTTTTCTTATGATAGTTTATTTTATTTTAATTTTGGTTTCAGTGTGTACTGACTTGGCAGGATATATGATTTGCCAGGAGGCAGAGAGTGGGAGGCTTTATAAATAAAAACCCTGCATCTGTTCCATTTCTCTTCACACCCAGGGGCTGATCTTCATTGCACCAGGACAAACCTGGAAAGCTTTTCACTAAAATTTAGGGTAGCAGCAGCAAGGTGTGGGTGTAGCAGAGATGAGAATGAGTGCATATAAATTGTCAAGGCTGCAGTTATTGGGGCTCTAAAGAGCCAATGTATCTATATTTTAATAACCAGCTTTTACAGCAAGCACAGTTTCTGCTGAATGTGCAGAATGTAAACCTGCAATATAACAGCTGGAAAGGTTCTTTGTGGTAGATCTTGATACACTGTTTGGACTGGGCTTTGCTTTGCTGCAGGAGGCTATAAGGAGACTTTGGGAGATGATGTGCTAATGCAGAATTCAGCAAAATAACAGTTTATTAAAGGTCCTTATTTGGTAAGGTAAGAGATATCTCTGAAAACAACACTTTCACTGGTTAGACCTAATTAAGAGGATGTCCTTATGCTGCACTGGGACACTGTAATTACAAGTAATAACTATGCTTTGAGTTTTGTAAATGCTCTTTATAATCAAAATGCTTTTGTCCTTTCTTTGTAGTGCTGAGGTGAAGCATGTAAGGACAGGGAAGTTTTTCCTTCCAGTGCATGGAGACAGCTCTGGGAGCTGTACTGAAAGTGCTATCTTTTGCCCAAGTCCAGCTCCAGAAAAGGACCTGGATGCTGTGAGGAGCTTTGGTGTAACTGCCAAGGCTGGCATATGTCTAGTGCTGCAGTGAATGCTGCTGTGCAGCTGGTCCAAGATCTGATACCATGCCAAGTGGGAATCAGACTTTAAGCACATAATCTGCTTTATCAGGCTCTATCACCAGGGGGACTCCTATTGTAACACCACTTGTTTAAAGGGGAGAAGTGAGCACGAGCATTTTAAACGCAAGGGTTGAGCCAGGCTTTCATGCAAACAATGTGCCTTTTCCCTTCAGTGTAGGTTGGCTTGTATGGAGTGGCCACTTGGCTGGCAGCCCTGGAGAGCTGGTGGTGGGGAGGTCTCCCCAGGAGGTGCTGTCTCACTGCTGCTGCTGGAGTCTGATCCAGCTTCAGGAGAAGCAGGAGCAAATAGGGATGAGAACAGCAGTGGAGCACAGGGGGGTTTTCAGAGCAGGCTTGGCTCTGCTGCTGGAGGATCTGGGGCCTGGCTTCCTCTTGGAGGAGCTGAGCTGGAGCACCTCAGTTCTGCTGTTGAATCAAGGGCTGCTCTGTCACGGAGTAAAGGAGGAAAAGGCTTCAACCAGTGCTATGCTGTGATTGCCAGGCCAGAGCATGTGTGAGTGTGAAAATTGTAATCCTGGCTCTTGGCAATCAGTCAGAATGACCTGAAGGAGAGAAAGATCTTCTTCCACTCCAATGCCAACCATTATTTAAAGGAGCCAGTGTCTCAGTTTAGAGACAAATTTAGGAGAAAACACTGGAATGAGTGTTTTCTCTAAAATTAAGGGCTTCAGTAATCTCCCCTTTTCTGCCAATGAGACAAATGACCACAGGTCCTGGATTGACCACCTGACTTCGGACTAAAAAACCAAGCCAAACAGTTCAAGAAATAACAAAACAGAAGCCACCAAAAGGATTGCTGGTGCAGTCTCCAGGCCAGGAAAAGGAAAAAAAGGAAACTTCTTGCTTAAACTAGTAAAAAAAAAAAAAAAAAAAAAAAAAAAAAAAAAAAAAAAATCTAGCAAAAGCAACAATATAACATCCAATGCACCACAGCCATCAGGCTCCAGAGAGAATCTTTGAACAGAGGCCATGCAAGAGCCCCCAAGGCTCTCTGCCCCTCCTCTGCATTCACCTTAAAGCTACAGTAGCCATTTCTGGGCATAAAGCAGACAATTAGGGAATAGAGAATCATCAGAATCACTCCAAGACAGTTAGTTTTTATTCCTGGTCTTAGCATGAGCTTACTCTGTTACTGTGAGTGTGCTCAGCTAAGTTTGTGTCTAGTCCCTCTTCTTGTTGTATTGGAGCCCTTGGACTTCCCCTGCTGTACCTCTGGAGCTGAAATCTCAGCTGTAACCTATTTAGATTTCTTGGCAAAAGTTTTCAAGTAGAGCACCACACTTTGCAGGCAGTGTGTGGGTGAATATGAGCAAAGCCAGCAAGGTGTTCAAATCATCCTTTCCAAAACATTCCATTCCCAAAACTTCCTTTCCCAAATCCTCCCTTCCCAAAGCATTTCTTCTGAGATCATCCCCTCCCAAATAATTTCTTCCCAGATCTTCCTTTCCCAAACCATCCCCACCCAGACCACACCTACCCAAATTATCCCCACCCAAATCAGCCTTTTTCAAACCTTCCTTTCCTAAAACCATCCTACCCCAACCATCCCCATCCAAATATCCCTTTCCCAAATCAGCCCTTCCCAAAACCTCCCTACCCAAACCACTCCTTCCCAGATCATTCCCACCCAAATAATTCCTTCCCACACCTCCCTACCAAAACCTTCAATTCCCAAATCATCCCTTTCCCAAACCCTCCCCATTCAAATCATCCCCACTCAAACCTTCCATTCCCAAATCCTCCCCACCCAAATCATCCCTTCCACACCTCCCTACTGAAACATTCCATTCCCAAACCTTCCTTTCACAAATCATTTCCACGCAAAACTTCCCTTTCCAAATCATTCCCACCCAAATCATCCCTTTCCAAAACCCTCCCTACCCAAACATTCCCTTCCCAAACCTCACTACCTAAATCATCCCTTTCCAAACATTCAATTCTTATCTCAAGGACAGATGTTTTTTGTCAAGGTTCTTAATCCCTAAGGCTGTGCAGATAAAATTACAGACTTGGGAAAACAGGCAAGAAGGAGGATGTGGATAGTCAGGAAGAGAGGAGGATACTGAAGAAGGAGCAATGGGAGGGAAGTGGAGAGGGAGAGAGAGTTTAGGAAAGGGTAAGTTGTGTCACATTTTTCATTTGTGTTACTTGTCCTTTTCTTCCAAGATATCATGAATTGGAACAGAGTCAGCAGAAATTTGGTCTCTCAGCAGAAGCATCAGGAGCTGGTGTACAGGAATTTAGCCATATGATGTTTTTATTATTTTATTTTACTGTGCACTGTGGCTGGGGTTTAGCTTGGAATAGCTTTTCTGAGACACCTACAAGGCAACAGCTGTAGCATCACCCAGAGTGCATGGGAGCTGTGCTGGGATCAGCTGTATGACTGTTTCAGGCTTTTCAAGTATATTGCAGGGATTTTGCTTTGTGAAGAGCTGTGTAGTTAAATCCTCTTCAGCTGTTTTATGACTGCTGCTGCTCATGTAAGTTGCTTTCTTTTCTGATAGCTCTGGTCCTTGTGTTATAGGAGAGGAATGCCCATAGCTTCACAGGGTGCTGGGAGCTAAGGCAGCTGCCTTTGCTGGTTATTCTGAAGGCAATTCTCTTGCAGGATGAAATGGGCTGTGGGCACACTTAGCAGAGTGCCAACAGCTGTGGTAGTGGTCTGGATCTGAACTGGGAGAGCTGATCTCCAGTTCCTGGCAGGTCCAGAGGCTGTGTGCTAAGTAGGTATGTGGAAAGATACCTTTAGAGGCTCCTCAACCATGCTCACTCCTTACTGATCCAAGGTGAAGGGTAATTGGGAGCAGCACTCCTCCCCAGTGACCCTCTTAGCAGGGCATGCATGGGACTCTGACTTTCAGAGGGAAAGGTTTGGAGCTTGAGATGTGTAGCAAGAATTAAATGCAATTTATGAGGGCATAGATTCAAATTATTTGCTTAATTTATAAAATCAACTTCTTCAGGCTGCTTAGCTTCTTGATGTCTCACCAGTATTTAATTGTCTTAACTCGGTCTTAATAGAATTATTAGGTTTTATATCTCTGTAGGTCTTGATTTATTTCTCTGCTCTCAATTTACTGGCCTGTGGCAACACTTCTGCTTAGCTTTGATGGGAGGGGGAAGCTATTAGACCAGAAAGTTTCTTCTGCATTAGTAAAGAGAACTGTTCTTAACCAAATCATCTATGTTTTGTGATGTAGGTTAAGCAAATCTATGGCAATACTTACCACACTTGATGCACTGATGTTATCATGATGAGTTAATTATTCTCCTTTCCCATCTTGGGATGACCTCAGTCCCTCAATACTGCATATCTGAGTCTGAGGAAAAAAGACCTTTTTCAAACATACCTGTGAAATGAAGTTTTGAGTCAAAGCTGATGACAGGAGGGTGAAGTGAGACAGAAAGATAAATATTTTAAGTTTCAGAATTTGTGTTTTTCTGAAATGCTTAAGTATGTTTTAAAACAAAGTCTTTATTTTTTGTTCTGTTTGATACAAACAAGGATTTTCTGGTCTTGAACCAAGAGGAAATTTCACTTTTCACATTTTTCTTGGTCAATTACTAAGTTAAAGAAAAAGAAATGAATTCAATGAATCAGGTCCTCCCCCAGGCTGCCAAGGTTTTGGCTGAGAAAGGAGAGATTGGCCCTGTATCCTTGGGGATCCTGGACTTTTTAGAGAAGAGGGTGGCCAGCAGCAGATTAGGGAAGGCATCTTGGCACACCAATGAATTTAGCTCAAAATAACAGCTGGGGTCAGTGACAGCTCAAAAGACCAAGCTCAGAACTGCAGGTCAAGAAACAGCAGCTGACATTACCATAGAAGCCCTGATAACATAATCCTCTAATAATGCCAACATAATACCAGCAGCTGAGGGAAGGGGAAAGCTTGGAAACCTGGCCCTGCATTTGATGTGGATTGACATGAGAGAGGACAGTGTGTGTCCTGGGCACTGTGAATGTGAAGGGAGGTCTCTGAGCACAGGAGGTGGCTTTGCTAGGAAGGATGCATGCCTCAATGATTTTTTAATTACTGCTGGTTTTAACTTTTTCCCCACTCCAAAGGGAGCAGTAGGATTTGTGCTCCTATTCATGCCCTGAACTAACACTGCAGATGCCTTCTAGGGGAGGAGGAATCCCCTTTGGAGCTGGGGATGTCCATAGTTGAAGACTTTGGGATGAGAGGGCTGTGGTGAGCCTTTGTAGAGGAGGGCTGTGTCCTCAGGCATTGCAGCTTTGCAGAAATGGGGAGTTTGTGCAGAGCATTGAAAATAATGCAAAAAGTGTAGCCTGGCTCTTACTGGATGTGCTGTTCCTCTGCCCCCACTTAAGAAAATATTGCCCTCCAGATTCAGTCCTGTAGCCCATTATTCATGAGGTCATTACTGTTTAATTTAATCACCAAATGTCAGCTGAATCCCATTTATTCTGCCAGCTCACTAGAGATTTACCTATTTATTTTACATTTCAAATGAATTGCTCATTATTTTGTCATTCTGGGATTTTATTCTGTAATTTATTTTGTGGGCCCTGACAAGTTGAAAATGAACCTTGGTTCTCTCCTGTCTTGCATGTTAATTGTCAGGTCCATGGCTCAACTGTTTGCTTGCAGGACCCAGGGACCTGACCCTATATTCAGAGAGGGAGGGGAGCCAGGCTTTGTATTCCCACAGCTGCTGGTGGTGATTCAACTGGGACAAGAAGGAAATACCTTTTCTCTTTCCTCCCTACCACACCTCTTGGGTCAATGTCAAAGGACAAGTTATCCTGTGCAACTTGCCCCTGAAATACATCACAGCAAATCAGAGGTGTGTAGTGCCCCTTATGGTGTGTGGGCATGGGTGTGGGTGTGTGGTTGAAGCCCTGAGAGAAAGGCTGTAAAAATAAATGTTGGAGAGACAACAACATTTGGGGTTATTATAAATACCAATCCTCTTTTAATGAGGTTAGGGTGAAATGGTCCTCAGTGAGGAATAGTCCTTACATCAGCTATTTCTAGCTGCAGTTTTTTCTTCTTTGATCTTGTTTTTGGCTAGTGTTGCTGCTGCAGAATACAGACCAGTGCTCTGTTCCAGCCAGCCAGGTCCCAGGCTCCTGTGGTGTTCCTTCACCTGGATGAGGTCTGGCTCTCTCTCGTAGGTTCAGGGGTCCTGTACAGTCGAGCTCCCAGATCAGCTCCTTGCAGACAGGCTGTGCTTGTGTGTTTGATGGTACACCATGACTGCTGTGTACAATCTGAGCCCCATCCAGCCTCTTTCGTTTTTCTTTTGCAGAATGCACAATATTATAGAAAATCAATTTTCTGTCGGGATTAGTTCTTTATCTGCCAATTGAGTGATCTGTGCTTTTTCTCAGTTGCCCTGTAAGCTGCTGGGACCTATGGGCCCTGCAGTTCACCCTGTTACTATCCAATTGAAGAGAAGCTCTTCTGTGCTGGAGAGGAGACTTGTGAAGGAAATTCACAAAAGGCCAGAAAGAGCAGGAGAAGGAATTTGGAGGATATGAAGGAGTACTTCAATCTTCAGGCTCATTTCTTTGTGGGATATAAACTGAGCATCGTCTCAGCTCGATTTGAGCAAATAGCTGAAAAAAAGTAAAAATCCATTGTGTTTGTCTTTGATGCTTTCCCTGTCACTGACACAAATCCCAAGCGCCTCATTGATTTTCTCCTTTGTGCAGCCTGAGATCAGCAGTGTGACATTGCTCCTGTTTGCTGGGCTGAGTTACTGCCTACTGCTTCTAGTGAACTTTCCTGGCAGGTTGTGAGAGCTAGATGATATAAACCTGTTTAGCTCTTCTTCTGAGATGTTCCTGGACACAGTATTTTCCCACCCTACTCAGCCTGGGCAATCAAGAGCATGTTTTGGAAGTCAGCATTTACAGGACTGGAAAAACCTTTCTTGCATCTGCCTCACTGTCTTGGTGAAGTAAACCAATGCTCCTGTAGCTCTGCTAGGAAAGCTGAGCTACTGTTAGTAGCTCAGAGTGACTGTAGTCAGACTGTGCTTCCTTGTCTACATGTCTCCACTGCTCAGTCTGTCTCTTCTGGTGTACTGATATCTAGGGCCATGGCTAATGGATGTTTTGGGGCAGGTGCCTCTGCAAGCCAGGCTGATCCAGCTGGGGTCTTCCATGGTTCCATGTGCTCTGTGCAGATCTGTGCTGGCTGTGGGTGAGTGATGAGAACAAGCTCTCTGCCTCCTGGTGTGTGCTCATGGTCTAAGCTGCTTGAAGCAAGGAGCACTTTTCAGTCCCACTCTGCAGGAGCTGAAACAGGGCCTTTAAGACATGGCTGGGATATGAGCAATTGCAAAAGCACCTGAAATATGTGTGACTTGTTCAGGTGCTGTTGTCCAGGATTCCTCCCTTTTACTGTGGTCTGGTTTGACCTTTTTGTGTCTTCACTGGGGAGGAAGCCTCCCAGCTGATGGGTAGGGAATTGCCTGGCTTGCACTTGCTCAGTGCAGGGAGGAATGGGGTGGCCAAGTGCTCAGTACTTGCTCTTGTGAACAATTGCTCAGAAAGCGTAATTGTCTATCCAGATGTCAGGCATGTTTATTTCTGGATACTTAAGTACTCTTGGCTTGGCCCTAACTGAATTTGCATCTTAGCATTTTTCTTAACTGGGTTCTCTGATTCCTCTGTCAGTGTTTAATTGGAGTTTAATTGGGAAAAACAGTGGTACATATCGTGCTAGAGTAAATGGATCATCCGCCTGTCTCCTCCATGCTCCTGGTAGGCTCAGGGTAGGACCCTAGTTAAATTTTGCCTGTCCTCCCCTTTCAAGGTTATGGTCTCCTCTGCTTCCTCCTCTGCTGCCTTGCTGATGCCAGGGAGGATTTCTGAGTCTCTGCATTGGTACCAGTCCTGGGCAGGGTGGCTGTGCTGAGCAATGTGATGGGCTGAGCAGGCTCTCCCTTGGGCCCCTGCAGCTTGGCTCTTTGGGGTGTCATGGGGAGGGGTGTTAGATCATCAATAGGTGTTTGGTGGAGGCCCTGCCTGGTTGGATCCTGGCAGAAGAAAGATTCTGGAGTGCTACTGAGCCCTCCTGGCTCGGCCTTCAGTTGAGCATGAGATGATGAATAGAGGTTATTGCTGCAAATGCTCCTTCCACCCATTAACAAGCAGTTAATGGTACAGAGATGCAATAACAATCCCTCAGACTGGCTCCAGAGCTTGTATGGCAGTGTCCCTGCCAAACAGCATCTCTTCATTTGTTCTGTGTCTGGGAGAGCAGTGAAGGGGATGAGGAGACCATGAGGAGAAGCTTGAGCTCCTCACTGTCCTCCAAAAGGTGAATGTAACTGTGACTGACACAGATGCAGGGGCTGGTGTGTCTCTGGTAGCCAGGGAATGCAGGTCTCCATCACTGACAGTGCTGCAGGCAAGATTTTGTTTTCAGCCCATTTTCCCCAGAGCTCCCAGACAGTTCAGGGAAGGCAAGGAGCAGACTTTGCTCAATTCAGTAGGCTGTGCAAGTAGGGTTGGGGGGGCTGTCTGATGTTGCAGAGCTCCATGTAGCTCTTAACTGTAAAAACTCTGCTCCTTTTGAAGCTCCATAAGCACTCCTATTACCAAGGGTACTAAGTAGAAAATAAGAGCCCCTCCAACATCTTCCCTGCTGGTAACACATTGTGAAAACCTTCCTTTCCTTTAAAAAGAAGCAAAGAGCCTTGCTTTACTGTCAATAGAACATGCATTTCTGGCAAGTGGCATAAAATAAATCTATTTAAATACAGGTAATTTGATGCAAAGGAATTGATTTTGCTATCATGGTACGTTAAATAACAGTAATTTCTTTTCTTTCTTTCTTTCTTTTTTAAAACAAAAGACTGTGGAGCAGGTCCATAGTTTGTTCCTGTGCACAGCTGTATAGCTGTTTCCCTTCATGTTTTTGCAGACTGTCTCAGAAGGTTGTTGCTATGTGTCCTTCCTGATAGATTTTGGTTTTCTGTCCCATTTAGCATGAGAAATGCCGGGCTAGTTAGTCCAGAAATGCTCATTTTGAGTGATGCCATTTCTAGAGGAGATGGAGGGTGGCATAGAAATGGTAGAAGTAAGCCCTTAGACACTCCTTAGCCCTTGTCAGAAATTGCAGGGGCTTAGAGCATCTGGTAATTGCTCCACTGGTTACCTGCAGCTGGGCACTAAATACCATGTCTAAGGAAAATGGATATTTGCTCAGCTTAGGCTGTCGAGCTGTAGAGTTGGCTAATTTTGTCTCAGCTCTTTCTCTGTCAATAGGGTGCTGCCATGGTTTAACCCCAGCTGGCACCTAAGCACCACAGAGCCACTCACTGTGGCATCATCCCCTCAGTGGGACAGGGAAAGAATCAGAAAAGGTAAAACCTGTAGGTTGAGATAAGAACAGTTTAATAATTGAAATAAGGCAAAATACCATAATAATTGAAGTGAAAAGAAAAAAATACAGAGAGACAGAGAAATAAACCCCACGAAAACCAATATACAATACAGTTGCTATATTCCCAGCCATTCCCAGCTTGGGCAAGAGGCTTTGTTTTTTGCCCCAGTGGACACTGTCTGGAGTGAGGGTGGAGAGAGCAGAGCCCTGGAAGGTGCTGAGTGGTGACACAGGGGGGATAGTGGGTAGGGATGGAGCTGACTCAATGTGTCTCCTTTCCTTGGTGCCTGTCAGTCATAGCATCCATCAGACTTTTGAGGATAGGAGTAAGATGTGAAGGGTAGCATTGAATTATGGCAGGAAAACCAACAGATTTCTCATTTTTTATTCAGAATCTTATGTTCAGATTTGCCTTTGTGGCCTGGCTAGTCTAATAATGAATTGATTTCTCTGTGCCTTGGCACAGTTTACAGAAATTCTGTCAATATAACGCACTTGATTTAATCAGTAAAAAATGGGCTGTGGACTTCAGACTGGAATTTAATCATTGCAACATCACTGGTGACATTTCAAGTGACAGATTCCCCATTAACCTGGGGTATCCTGTTCAGCTTGTTCCTGCAGTGCCCTCTGATCAGCTGGTGTTCAGAGGGAAAGCCCTGCACTGGCACTGCTGTTTGTGAGGGAGCTGAGCAGGGATGGGGAAGAGTGAGACTCCAGATTGGGATGGTGCTCCTGCCTCAGCAGATGCGCTGCTGGCTCCAGACCTATATCCCACTGTCATGCTGCACACTTAATAATGTTTGGCAGCAATTCATTAACACTCTAACAACTGCTTTCTGCCAGGAAACTGCACAGAGACTGCAGATGGGGATGCTCAGCCCTGCTGGTGGGAGGCTGGGGCAAAGATGGGCCTTTGACCTCAGTGAGTAACAGCAATGCTGCCATGCACCCCCAAAGGTGAGGGAAGAGCTCTCCTTGCTTCTGAGGAAAGGTTTCCACTTGCAGAGGGTGCAGCCTACAGGTGCAATGGGGAGTTGTAAGACATGGAAGGATAAGTGAACTTTTTCCCTTGCTCACATTTTTCAGAAGCATTGTGCACTGTGAGACACTTGTCTCATCTACAGGTTGGTCAGAATTTGGTGTATTCCCTGTGTGTGGGCAGTGTGTCTGCATATGGGGTGGTTCTGACCTGTCCAACTGCATCTTAGTTCTGGTAGAAATGCTGGTCAGGTTGGAGTTGATTTGTACTTGGAGGCAGGACATAGTTCTGCAGAGTCAGTAGTTATTCTGCAGTGGTGGGTCTCCTGCCAGGCCA
Organism: Peucedramus taeniatus; assembly: GCA_013400575.1. Lineage (NCBI taxonomy): Eukaryota > Metazoa > Chordata > Aves > Passeriformes > Fringillidae > Peucedramus > Peucedramus taeniatus. The sequence continues at coordinate 95,733 of WBNO01026470.1, read as the reverse complement.
GTGAAGTCTATGGAAACCTAAGACTACAGCAGGCTCCAGAGTGTGGGGGTGTCCAGGAAACCACACTTCTCCACTTCCCATCAGAGCAATGGGTTTGAGGCACTGAGATTCTCCCCACAAGGACATGTGTTGCCCTTGTTATGCCATCTGGATAGGGAGCTGTTGCTTGTTTCTCTTCATCAGTGATATTTCCCTCTGACTTGGGGCTGCCTCTGTGAGGCTCAGTCCAGGCCCTATTCTCCACACTGTTGTGGTGTGATTTCATGGTTCCTCAGAAATCTGGTTCCTCCCCTGAAGATTCTCCCCAGATGTGTCAATCACCTTTCCTTTCCCCACCCTGACCCCTGCTGAGCACTGTTATCAACCGAGTGATTGGCACATTCAAAAGATGCCCTCTACCCCTCGGGGGGCATTGGGCCACCCAGGTGTCCTTCGTCCTTTGAGACCCCACACCTGGTTGGTGGCTCCTGTCCCTTCCCCTCTCCCCTCCCTCAGGTAAAAGGAGCCAGCAACCACATGGCTGGAGATCCGGTTGGGATTCTGTGAGAGTTCTGTCACAGTTCTGTGAGGTTCTGTGAGGAGTTGCTGAATTCAGAGGCCCGTGGGCCAGAATAAAGCCCTGGATTATAAACTCTTCATCAGAACTGACTCCTTTCCTTCACCATCGCCTTAAAGCTTCTCCATCAAGGGAAACCAGAGGAGAACTGGAGCCCAGGCATGTCTGGACTTGTCTCCACGTGCCCAGCAGCAGCCAGCTGGCCAAAAGTGTCTCTGGGGTGAAACACCACAGCAGCCACTCTTTGGTCCAGCAGCAAGGGCCAGGCAAGCCAGGGCACGTCCCATCCACATACTGGTAACACCAATACTGTCACTGTGCACTGTTCCCTTGGCAGCTGAGGGAAGAGGTCTCCACTGCTCCAGTGGAGCTGAAATGTTGCCAGCTTGCCCTGGGCCTGGAGCAGCAGTTGCTGACTGTGGGTTGCTGCCAGCTCTGTCTTTCACAAGAGCCCCTTCTTCTCAGCACGGCAGATGGAAAACCCATGACCCCCTCTGCTGGCAGTTATCTCCCGTTGAAATATCATTTCAAGCCAATACAAAATTCATTCACATCATCTGTGTGAAATGAAGAGGCAAGGGGTTTCCTTGTTTTTCCCATTAAGAATAAACCTGCCCTCTGAGACAGCCTTAAATAAGCCTGCCTGTCTGAAGAGGGATCATTGCCTGCTCTGCATGATGAGTCATGCCTGCTGAGACCCTCTTGACTTACTGTTCCTGCTTGTAGGGCTGCTGGTGCTCCCTCCCTGGGACTGGCAGTATTTCAGCCCTGCTGCTGACACTAGGAGTTTTGTTTGGCTGGGGCGGGCAGATAGTGCCAGGACATAGTGTTGAGACTAGCTGAGACTTCAGGAAGAATTTTTGTTGTTGTATTAGTGAAGAAAGTTATTCTGCTAATTTAACACAGGGGTCTCAAGACTATGGGTAAGACTACTTTGTGCATTAACAGAGGCAGAAGGAGCTGTCAGTATGAGATCTGACATAGGAACACCTGCATGGGACAAGCTGCAGGACTTCTCATCCATCTCCTCTGCACTATGATGAGTTTGGGATTGGAATATAGGGTTCTTTTGAGAGAAACTTCCAAATCTTTGAGTTTATTTTAAATAACTTGTTCCCAAGGGTTATTTTTAGTGTGCTATGGCAGTTAGATTAAAGCATCTTCCAAGCCTCTGTAAACAGGGAGCTACTTGCTTCACCTCACTGGATCTGTTTTATAATTGAAGGAAGAGAGTAATAGGGCCTGAAGTGTAATTAGATGTCTCTTAGCATGGGGCTGTTCCACAGCAAGGCCTCTGCTCTGTGCCTAGTGGTGACGAGCAGGGCTCAGCTGCAGAATTTCCACAAAAGAAATTATGCAGCTGTTGGGTCCCTCCTCCAGCTCAGGAGGCCCCGAGCAAAGAGGGTGATGCCATGGATCCTTCCTTGGGACAAGGCTCAGCTGTATTGTGATTTGGTCTGGGCTGGCACAGGCAGCTCTGTCAGTTTGACTGTTCAGTGTTCACCATAAAATGCAGAGCCTGCTTGGGTTGACTGTGATGGGCTCTTGTGATGGGCTTACACTTGAGACAACCAAAGGTTGTCTGCCGGAGCGCGTCCACCTTGTGGTCTCCTTGACCGCTCCCAGCTCGCCTCGGACGCTAGCGAGCAGCGGGGGACACTCCCCAGCACACGCGTGTGCCAGGGGGCAGCCAGGGCTCTCACCCTCGGAGGAGGCAGACTGCTCAGATGATGGTGAAGGAAAGGGAAGGGACTCTCCTCAGGGGTTGCAGTCCAGTTTATTACGGGGCTTGGGGGAGCTCCGAACACCAGGGTAACCAGCTGCAGAGAGACGCCCACACAGGGGGTGCTCCTGCTTATAAAGAGGGGTGTTAACAGAGGAGGGGATTGTCCACCAACCAATGGATAAACTTGGGGCGTAGAAATAAGGATGACAAACATGTGGGGTAACAAATTAGGGTATGTTAGGGAGGAGGGACCGGGCCCCTGCCCAATCACTCGACGCCTCCTAGGGAAGGTTCTGGATGAGAGGGATGGGAGGTTGAGTGACAGACAGAGGGCCAGGGTGGAGACAAGGGAATGACTAAGCAGAATCAAGGGAGATTGACACTGGGGATGGCGGGAAAAACTGAAGTAAACAACTTAGGGGCAAAGCATTAAGGAACAATGGGGGTACATGGAACAAACCATAATACAAACTGAGGATAAGACAATTCTATGGGTAAAACTTTAAAACACACCACAACAGTTGTCTAAATGGCCTCTTCCCTGCCTCCCCTGTGCTGGATGGAGGCTCTGCAGAGCTTGGTGTGCTGTAAACTGACAGTCAGCAACTGGCTCTGCAATCTGTGTCTGTCCTGGGGAAGCAGCCCAGTGCTTAGACCAGGCTCTTTGAGTAAGCTAACAAGCACAAGTCATTTTGTGCTTACACTCATATAACATTGTTGAAGGAAACCACTCCTTTTGCTGAGGTGATTTTCCAAGCATGGTCACTGGGGATGGCCAGTCCTTATCTCTTCCTATCCTACCACTGAGCTGAAGTTTCACAGGTCTGAAAGCTGCTTATGATCTGTTTGTGCCCCTTGGCACTGCCAGGAGAGCAAAGGCCTTGTGGTTAACTGATTGAGCTCAGAAAAGTTGTCTCGTCTTTGCTCTATGCTATGTTCTCCCTTTAAGCCAGTTCCCCTGAGACTGGAAATTAACTGGTCACTGATTATATGGGCTATACAGATTTTTCCTTCTTTGTTAGCACTCAGAAGTTCTGTCACAGCTAAGTCCAGCAAGAGGCAGAGAGTATCTGTAGGTAACTGGTGGAACTGGAAGAAATGGGAATCTGGGCATACAACGTGTGATGAGGTGATCTTCATCCTGTGCTCAGGTCAGAGCTGGAGGAGACAAAGGACCAACGGGCCCTGCTCAGCAAACTGCTGGGTAAAAGGAGTGTACATTTTGCTGCATATGTGTCTTGGGGATGGCTTACTATCCCGTACCATTTTTTGGGTTTCTGATCTGTTTTGTTTTGTGCCTGGAGGGGTGGCTGTCCCTGGCTCTTGGGACTATCACAATGTTTGGGAGCCAGGCCAGGCTTTCTGGGAGGAGCTGGGGGCTGCTCTCCTCCTTTGGCATGGGCTGTTTGACTGGACACACGCAGCAGGTGTCTCTCACCAGGGATCCTGCTGTTCCTGTGCGTTTTGCCTGGTTGGTTTTTGGTTTGTTTGTTTGTTGTTTTGTTTTTTGTACTTTGGCACTGTGACTGAGCTTGCTGGCTGGGCTTCTTTTGCTGCTCTGCTGTCAGGAAGCCCAGAGTCAGTGCGTGTCCTGCCTAGACCTGGGAATACCCTCATTCTCCTGCCAGGGGAGGGGCAGTCCCGACCTGGGGACCAGCCAGTGCCAGTGAGAAAACACCAAAGAGCTTTTTTCCATACTGTGTTCGGGAACCACACTGCTACTGCCCAGCCCCACCGTACCCCTGCCATTGCTCTGGGTTTGTGCTGTACTGGAGCTTTTCACCCTCTGCCTGCCGGGAGGTCCGGCCATTCCAGCTTGCGTTGTAAAATCAGCGACCTCCGTGGCAGGGAAGAACGATGCATCTGACTCCGTGTTATCAGAAGGCAAATTTATTATTTTATTATACTATATTATGTTAAAGAATACTATACTGAACTATACTAAAAGAATACAGAAAAGATACTTACTGAATGCTAAAGAGATAATAATGAAAACTCGTGACTCTTTCCAGAGTCCCAACACAGCTTGGCCCTCATTGGCCAATGAGTCAAAACAACTCACACCAGTGCCCAATCAAGCAATCACCTTCAGCTAAACAATCTGCCCAAGACATTCCACATGTGTACAGGAGAACACATTCCACATGTGCACAGGAGAAGCAAATTTAATAAGAATTGTTTTCCTTTCCCTGAGGTCTCTCGCTGCCTTTCAGCTTCCCAGGAGAAAAATCCTGGGCGAAGGGATCGTGTTCAGAGAATGTGGAGGCCACAAGCTTGCTTCTCCTGAGGTTCCTGCTGCAGTTCCTTTTGCAGCTCAGGGGGGCTGGGGATCGGCTGGCACTGGGGGTTTGTGAAGGAGCTCCCCTCTCCAGCCCTCCTGCCGGCCCAGCCGCCACAGCCGGTGAGAGACGGGCGGGCCGCGCCACAGCGCCCCCTGCAGCCACGGGGGAATCATCGCACCCGCCCTGCCCGGCCGGGAGCCAACAGCGCCCCTGCTGGCTGTGAGCGGAACTGCACCAAAGGGGAAATGGCTGCGGCCGAGAGAGGCTGGGCCTGGGGGTAAGGTTCCACAATTTCAATATCCAGCATTTCTTCAATCTCTTTTTCGTTCTTTTTTGTTGGGGAAGATGTGTCAGGAAAGCCTTATGAATATGATTGTCTGGCAAAAGATTTTGAGAATATAGAAACTATAAGCGAGATTGAAATGAAAGCAAGCTTTGACATACCAAGCCTCAGTTACTGAACAACTGGAAAACAATGGAATGGCCAGCTGAAGGTAATCCCCTTTTGATTGAACAATACCCTCTGCTTGCAGACAGCTCCAAGGGTCAGAGAAGACCCTACTAGCTTAGCAGAAGGGGTCCAAAGAGTAGTTTTTAGGGTTTAAAATGTAACACAGTATGGTAATGTAAGGATTCTTAGAGGCTGTCGGTAGATGCGATAGGATTTGTATCTTGTACTAGACTGGTTAGTGAGAACTAGAATATCCAACACAGAAGAAGATTTATTGTATTGTAACGGGAACTTCACTCTTACTCATCTTCTCTTGTGCTCTTACTCACCCTCTTGCTCTCACTGTCTGTCTCCCTTTGGGGGCTGGCAGCTCCAGGCAGGGCCCTGCACCCACACCCTTTGCAATAAACCACAAATACAAGACCTGGCTTCAGAGATCTCTCATTTCCGTCCTACCCACCGTCGATCCCACAGTCTCCTACACTTTTTCTGTGCCTTGTGGGCACCTGTGGCATCCACATTCTCTGAACATGATCCCTTTGCCCAGAAATTTTCTCCTGGGAAACTGAAAGGCAGCAAGAGGCCTCAGAGAAAAGGAAAACAATTCTTATCTCATTTGCTTCTCCTGTGTTGTGCTCATGTGGAATGTGTTTGGAGTTTGTTTACCTGAAGTGATGAGTTTTTGATTGGGCTCTGGTGTGAGTTGTTTTGACTCATTGGCCAATGAGGGCCAAGCTGTGTTGGGACTGTGGAAAGAGTCACGAGTTTTCATTATTATCTCTTTAGCATTCTCTAAGTATCCTTTCTGTATTCTTTTAGTATAGTTTAATGTAGTATTCTTTAACATAATATAGTATAATAAAATAATAAATTTGCCTTCTGATAGCATGGAGTCAGATGCATCGTTCTTCCCTGCCACGGAGGTCACCTGATTTTACAATAGGCACCTTTTTTTTTTTTATTTTTTTTTTTGTTAATAAACAGATTTTTTTTTCACTTTCAACCCCTGGTATCCATTTCTCTGATTGGCAGAGGAAAAGGGAGTTATTGAAGCCCTTTCTCCTTAGAGAAAATGTTAATTCCAGGGCATTTTCTCCTGAAATTTCTCTCAAAACTGAGACACTATGGAAAGTGGATAATATCCTGAGCTGGCACTGCTTGGCTGTAAATGACTCTTCTCTGACATGGCCAGGATTATGAAGGAGAGTGATGCATGTTTATTCATCAGTTGTGCTGCTGACCTAGTATCTAGGAAGCAGGGGGTTGGTTTGGTGGGGGATTTTTTTTTTTGTTTGGTTGGGTTNTTTTTTTTTTTTGTTTTTTTTTGTTTTTTTTTGTTTAAGGATGGAATTGGTCCAGTTTGGGCTGTACAAAGCAGCTTTTTAAAGCTGGTCCTTCTGTGTGAGTTGAAAATGTGTTGAAATAAAAAGAAACCTTCCTATAGAGGAGATCTTGAAAACTTTATCCTAATTGTATGGATGCTTTCTGCATTAAAGCATTACTGTAATGAAAATGTGTCAAAGGCTTTGCTGGAAAAGCCATTAAAACAGAATAGTGCATCTATCTGCACCATAAAAAGGTCCTTTTAGTAGGCCTGCCCATAATTCCAGCTGTCACAAAACGAGAGACTCCTGAAATGCCCTGTGAGCAGCTATTAAAACTGGAGAACACTCAGCCACATGATCCTGCTTTGATTTCAATGCAAAAAGTACTTTGACCTTTGGGCTGTCATTGCTGGGGAACATCTGCCTAGAGGAATTAATGAACCTTCATTATATCAAGATAATAGTCACCTCATTTCCCAGCCAGCTGCGGGGAGGAGGATGAGGGCAGCACTGTGGGATGTGCTGTGTCATGTGGCTTTCCCTTGGTTCCCTGACCTGTCCCCACCTCCCTGAATACAAAAATGAGCTGGTCAGACAAAGGCTGATGTGACCCAGAGCCTGAGAGGGGCAAGCTCCAGCAAAGCTGGGGAAAAGGAGCTTGCAGAGGTCCACAAAGAGTCAGGGACACTAGTCAAGGTGGGATGAGAAACTTTGGAGCAATAACAATCAGAACACAATCTTTTCACTGGAACAGCTTTGATGTCTATCCACATCCCCACCTCTAACAAATTTATGTTTTGTAAAAATAAAATCCTCACTCACCCCATAGACTTTGGCTTAGGTGAAGTTACATTTTCACAGGAAAAATATGATGAAGAGAAATATCTTGCCTCATTGGCCATGGTTTCTCCCTCATCCCAAATGAAGTAATGGAAATATAAGGACAGATGCACAGGGCTGAAGGAGGTGGGGAATATCTGAGAGACTAGAGGCAGGATATATATTAGTGTCAATGCATTTGAGTTTCTGTCTTAGTAACAATGCAGACACCAGTCCCCAGATCCTTGTTTTGATCCTTTTGAGCTGAGAATATAAAAGGAGTGCTCTTCCATATTCAACAGATGCATATGAAGAAGGAACAAAGGGGAGGGAAAGTGCCAAATCCTTTAACTTCTTTGAGAAACTGATTTTACAGGGGAAGGGGGAAGGAAATTAGCAAGGTTTAAAAATACAAGAAAGAGACAGAGGGGAGGAAAAATCATATTTTTAACCTGTAACTGTCCTCTCTGTTCCTTTCCTTTGCTGAAAGCCCCAGGTTGTGTGCCAGATTAAGGTATTTGGGATGATGTCTGTCTCTCCATCCTTTAACAAATGTTTATGTCATCTGAAAAATATACATTGCAGTCCCAAGCAAATAGCCACAGCTTTTGGTGGGTGAAGAGGGACAACTGTGCTTAGGTTTGGGGGCAACTATGAACTTGTGATAATAGTGTCTGATCTAGCAGTGAGAGTACATTTTTCTTCAGTGGTTTGATTGTGCATACAACTTATAGGCCAGTTTTCTCCATCAAGATTTGTTGGGAAATTCCGTTTTTATTTATCAGTTCTTTTAATGACAGTGTAGGAGGGTGAATAGCTTTTACAGTACATGCAGCTATGGAAGTGGCCACTTGGCAGCTCCAGGGTTTGCAAGGGGTCAGATTGTTTTAACAGAGATGCAAATTACTGCTGTTCTTGTATTGAATCCTAAAGCAGGTGGAATCCTTCCTCAAGAGAAAATGCCAAGGAAAGTCACATCATAGCTTTACTATTACTGCAGAGCACTGAGCAGTGACTGTAAAGTGCTGCTGCATTTTATTTGCTTCCATTTACAGTCAATTGACTGACCTGCACTCTCCAGGAACAGCCATGGGATTAGAACTTAATGAGTCAGTGGCAAGGGGAACAGAGACAGGTGTCTCCTCTAAGCATGGGTGAAAGGCCCATTTATGTGTCTTATGAATTACATTAAAATCGATGTAAGTAGATGACATCCAAAGTACACTGGCATTTAAAAGTGCCCTGTGGCTGTTAATGGTCACCCAGACAGGCACCCTCTGGGGCTGGTGCATGTGTCCTGAGGGCTCAGTCCCAGTGGGCAGCTCTGTCCTGGCACAGGTAGGAGGCAGCTGCTTAGGTTTGTCCCGATTCTGTACCAAAACGGCTTGTGCAAATACAGTGATCTGCTGTGGAGTGATTCCAGAGGGACTATTCCAGGGGCAGAAGGCACTGCCACAGACATATCAAGTGTGGTTTATGCCCTTTCCAGCTTCATTTGTGAGGTGTGGAGCTGCACCTTACTTCCAGGCTGCCTCTGTTTGGGGAAAAAGCACCAGGTACCAGCCCTTCACAGGCAATTCACTGTCACAGTGTATTGTGTAGGCACAGTGCCAGGCTGAGGGCTCAGAGCACCCCTGTCTCATCCTTGCTAGAACCAGCCTTGTAAGGACCTGCACAGCCCAGATCTGAGAGGTGAATGATCCCCTTGGTAGAGCTGCTTTGTAACATAAAATAAAAATAAACCATTTTCTGTATGTGAAAGCCTGCAAGGTAATTAATATCCTAGCTATTAAATTCCACTGCAGTATACTCAGTGTTAATAAGCTAGCTAAGAGCTCTGCTTGAAATTAATAAGTTGCAAATGACCTAAGGGCCATTGCTTCATGCTTGCTTTTTTCCCCATGTGCCCCCCCAGAATTACAGAATTTAGGTAGAAAGACAATTTTCATTTATGAGCTAGTATAATTATTCATAACTGGAGAGTTTTAAGGAATAAAAAGCCTTTCTGCTTAACTAGAAATTCCGGCATCTCGGGGAAATTAGGAAGATAATAAAATCTGGGTTTGACGGAGGAGCACAAATACAAAGCACAAATGAAATGGAGGGGTAATGTAATTTCTGCAGAAATTTTTAAATGCATGATCCTAAGGTCTAGCTGTCTGTGCAGGGAGCATGAAGCACACCAGAGGAACAGTTGCCCCCTGTCCAGAGTATTTCCCCAACTCCTGGCTACTCTCAGGAGAGGAAGATAGAGGGATATGCTCCAAGGAAGAAAGGGATCAGTCTGATCAGCTTCTGATCTGAAAGATCAAGTCCCTTTTGCTCGTCCAGCCATGCAGCTCTGGAGGTCTCCTGGCACTGACCTTGGCCTGCCTTTAGCTGAGCTGTTTGGGAGATGTGAGAGAGGTGCTTGAAAGGAATAGGAGCAGAACTGGGCAACTGCCCTTGGAGTCACAAAGCTGATGTGACTGGGCCAAAATCTCCTCTCCCCTTCAAAAAGGGGGCCATGGTGGGAAAAACTTGGAATACTTTTAGGTATAACTGGCTTTTTTTCTTTCTCACTTGATGGTCAGTCTGCTGTCACCTACCAGCAGCAGAATCTCTTAATTAAAACAAATTAGGACAAGAAGACCTAGAAGTATAGCAATGTTCTGCTAATTATGTGGCTTGTTTAGCAGGAGAGCTGGGCTGTGGTTTTGTTCCTGTCTTTTCTAAGAGAAGGTGGCATTGCTCAGAGATGCTGAGGAAAGGGAGAGAACAGCCTTGGAAACTCGGATTATTTGTATCCCTTGCATGTGAGTGGATTGCCTCTGTGCCAAACTATTGGCCTGATTCCCATTTTCCTGTACTTAGGCAGTTCTTTCCACACCCTCTGAAAACTAGGTGCTTTTACTGAGCTGCTGAGTTCTGAAGCATCACTAATGTGTACAATCTCCCTGTAGCTCCAGATGCTCATCTTTTCTTCCATCCCTACCCTATCCCTTAGGGGCAATTAGGGAAGAGCTTGTCAATTCATAATTGTGGACCTTCTCAAACCTAGATTAGTTCCTCCAGTCTATCAGATGAATACATATTTATAAGTGTGCTTAAAAATGCACCATCCTTCACTCAATGAGGTGTAATGAATCCATCATGTAAATACATGCTCAGGTGCAGAATGGAAAAATCTTTAGGGTATTTTTTAGGATTAATAGAAGGATGTTCTCTGAGTTGCTTGGCTTCTTTCAAAAGTGATAATAAAAGTGATTTAACTATATATAATGCACAGTAGTAAGTTAAAAGAGCTTAAGGAATAACTTACCTATGCTGCTGAGATCAGACTCTGAAAAGTGCATCTTCCCATTATAAAACAAAAAAAAATCAGTTATTGATACAACAAATGGTGTTTGGTATATGTGAATCTGAAATTTCTTACTATCTAGTGCCTTTTCTGCTCTAGTAAGACTTAACCAGTTTTGCATTTCTAGTTTTCTATGGAACATGTAGTAAAGACTTTCTGAGGATGCTGGGCTGGTAGAAGTTGTCCCAGGGCTCTGAGTAGGGACAGGAATACCTGAAGCCAGAGTCTTCTGTGTCTGAGGTAGTGCTTGAGGCATGGCAAGTAAAGGCAGATGTATTCAGGAGCCTGCTGACCAGCAGAAACAATTTGGTGGTGGCAGGGTGAGAGGAGGAATGTAATCTGGTGCATGGTAGCAGCTGTGGCCTGGTGGGGCTGAAGGAAGAGCTGTGAATTCAGAGTACTTTGACTCATCTGAGCTCTACAAGTCACATACTGTGTGATGGGGGGACACTGCTACTTCTCTGTGCCCTGGTTTCTCTGGTAGAAAGCCAGGTCTGTGAGCTACACAGAATATTGGCTGTGGAATTGCTGAGTCTTACTGGGCTCTGATAAGTGTGCTCTTGCCAACATTTTAGACCTCCCAGCAGTCTCCTGGTGTCTGATGTGTGCCACTGGCCCAGTAATTCTGTGTTGTTTCTATCTTTGAGGAAGGTGGTACTTGAGAGGGCTGAGGCTCTGGAGGAGAGTTTGTAGTGATTGCTGTAAAGGGGGGTGCTTGCAGTGAGGGTTGGGGTTTGTAACTGTTCCCCTGCTCAGTCAGACTTTTCTTTCTTCCTCCACATGAGCACTTCTGAGCTCTGCTCTGGGAGATGACAGTGGATGAGTCACCTCTCTCCCGAGGCAGCTGTTGGGTCTGCTGGGTGATTGGGAGCAGGCTGAGGAGAAGGCTCTGGGGAGATGTCATTGCAGCCTTCCAGAGCTTGAAAAGGGCATTTAAAAAAGGAGGGAAAGTGGCTTTATACATGGGCAGATAGTGATGGGACAAAGAAGAATGTTTTTAAACTAAAATAGGAGAAATTTAGATTAGATGTTAGGAAGAAGTTCTTTATTCAGAGCAATGTAAAGGCCCTGGCACAGGTTGCCCAGAGAAGCTGTGGTTGCCCCATCCCTGGAAATGTTCATGACCAGGTTGAATGAGGCCCTGAGCAACCTGATCTAGTGGAAGATGTCCCTGGCCATGGCAGGGAAGTTGGAACTAGGTGGTCTTTAAGGGTCCTTCCAGCCCAGGCCTTTCTATAATTTTGATTTGTGTGCCCATCTTTGTCACACAAAGTGGTGGTGGCTCATGGGAAGCCTAAGACAAGCATGTCTGTTTTCCTTCCTTGTACTGCAATTTCTCTGTCTGCAGAATCAGCCTTTATTACAGTTTTGAGTATTTAGTGTAGCATTTTTCTACTCATAAATATATAGTAGTGAATCTTAACACCAGGGCATGTCTCTGGGACATACCTGTGATTACAGTTAATCAGACTGTAAGTGCTTCATTGGATTGATGCCAGGGTACTCAAGCACACTCAGAGTCAAGTTTGCCTCTCAAGTCCTTCTGCTGTGAGGCAGAAGAACACATTTCCTCCAGGTTACTGTCTGCCAGGGGAGGGAAAACTCTATATTACAGCTGAAAGTGAGCCTTTCTTGTCTTGAGTTAGGAAAACCTGCAGACTCTTATCCTGCTCCTAATGAGTAGAATCTATTCTACTTTCATTGCATGACACTACTTAACTCCTTAGAAAGGAGAAGACAGTTCTTTTGGAGCATTAACAACTATCCTAATTTAATGTTGCATGGAATAGCTGATGCAGAAAGGAATCTGACAACTATGGCTACAACTCTCCAGAGTCTTCCTACCCAAAAAGAAAATACTTTTTTACCTAGAACAAAGGGAGGAAAGAGTCAAGAAATAGATAAGAGGCAAAACATTTTTCTCCCATGTCTCTTTTCGCACAGATTCATTAATTGCTGTGTGCCAGAAGACAGCAGTTGGTCCTTTTCATACTAGTAAGGGGAAAATTGTATCCTCAGCCCAGATATTTGCAGGTGAATCCTGTGCCTTTGTGATGCTGTTACCTCTGTGCCATGATATCATTTATTACAAACCTAGAGATGCTGCAGACAAAAAGTTGTGCATACCTTAGTAAAACTTGGCATGTTCTAGTCTAGACTGAGCTTGTGTAAATGGTCCTCTCATGAAATCCATGAGCAATTGGGTAGGTGCTGCATGTTACCAGTTGCCATTAGCCATAGGTCCCAAAGGCTTAAAAATAAGAATACCTGGTGACATATCTGAGTATGAGACTGCTGGTCAGAATGGAAATCAGCATGCAGACCTCCTTTCTTGCTGGCATATTTTCTCCTAAACAGTAGACCTGTCTCTTGGTTCTCTGTTTTAGGCCAGCTTGGTGGTTCTATGTTTCTCCTTCAAGATTCTGATTCTCCCCCACTGAGCTCTGATACAGAGAATTACTTTAAAATGCCTTTCTAAACCTTGATTGCTTGTATTGTAAGCGGTTGTGGGGCTGTGTATTTGGGATACTAAAGCTGGGGCAGTGCTAAGTGGAGGTATTCCTGCTGCTCAGGTGTGGCCTTTCCAAGGGTCCTGTGCCTGTTTTGGTGAGACTGGGGTGCAAAGCACCTATGGAGGGTCCAGCTCCTTCCCACCTTGTGCTCCTGGGACACTGCCAAGACTGTCACTGGAGACTGGCACGTTGTTGATGAATAAGATCAGCTCCTCAGCTGGCACTGAGAGCCAGCAGATCCTTCCCCAGTGATTTTTCTCTTGTAGTGTCCTTTTATGTTATTCTTTAAACTTTATCATTTCTAATGTAACAGCCTAAAGATATTGTTGAAAAGTTTCATTAAATGTTACAGCTCATTATGGCTTTGATTACTGTAATTTTTAATATGGGATGAGCCTTCTGTAATGTGAGTCGTTTTGTGCTCCCTTTTGTCTTACATAAAGCAGAGTGCTTTACCATCCAATTACAGTGGATTTCATAGAGGTAGCTGAGGGGCAATATTAATTACCCTTTGTCCTAGCTCATCTCTTGATACATTTTGTAATATCTCAATTATTTCTTTTTACATTCTTTGCATTGTGAAGTGAATGCATAAATTAAAAACAACCAGGAAGGTCCGGGTTTGGGGTGGGGGGAGTTGTGTACAAAATCTCATCAACTGTGATTTTTTTACTGTTGTGTGTGTTGCTGCAGCAAGGAATTCAGGGCTGGGGCACAGAACTGTGCACTGGTTCACCTGATCCCTTTTTTTCCTGCTCTTGATGTCAAAGGAGTGATGGATTTCATGCCTTAACCTCAACCACTGGCTAAACCTAGTGGTAAAGTGAGAGAGTAGAGGAGATGGTAAGAGGCACCTGGCTATAGTTCCTGTGGCCAGGTACTCATTGAAGTCTCCTCCACCTCTCACAATGACCATTAATGACTAAATAATGGATCCCAGTGCCCCCACTGCAGTATTGATCAATTTAACCAGCCTTGCCTCTGCATACGGTGCCCATACAGAAAAGGGGGGGTGTACATGGCATGCACATGGCATGTGCCCTGCTGGCACAAGGACACCCCCAGCCTGACCAGTGGCCAAGGAATCAGGTGTGCTGTTGTATCAGTGATGGAGAGAGGCAGGGAGACTGAGTGGTGGTGGTCAGAATCCGATTTTATTGTGGACTACTATTGTAAAATCAGCGATCTCCATGGCAGGGAAGAACGATGCAGCTGACTCCATGTTATCAGAAGGCTAATTTATTATTTTATTATACTATATTATGTTAAAGAAAACTATACTAAGCTATACCAAAGAATACAGAAAAGATACTTAGAGAATGCTAAAGAGATAATAATGAAAACTTGTGACTCTTTCCAAAGTCCCAACATAGTTTTTGCCCTCATTGGCCAGTGAGTCAAAACAACTCACACCAGAGCCCAATCAGGCTCATCACTTCAGGTAAACAAATTCCAAACACATTCCACATGAGCACAACACAGGAGAAGCAAATGAGATAAGACTTGTTTTCCTTTCTCTGAGGCCTCTTGCTGCCTTTCAGCTTCCCAGGAGAAAAATCCTGGGCGAAGGGATCATGTTCAGAGAATGTGGATGCCACAGACTACATATGCTTATATACTATTCTAGGAAAGCCAGTAATTTTTTACTACAATGATTGGGTTAATCATCACATAAACTTAGATATTTTGCAACATCTTGCTTTTAGAAGTTGATTCAGTCTACTTCCAATCTTCTTTTCCAGTCAGTCAGTCTGATTCAATCTTCAGATGGTCTTGATTCAATCCTCAAAGCTCTGTTTGTTCTTGCCAAGGCACCCCGATTATCAAGTCTTTTATGCTAATCGGGTCCAAAGTACAACACTGTTGTACCCAAGGTTGGTGTTGGGTTTGGGTGTCTGTGAATCCAGCTCTGCTGGGACAAGTTTCTCCCCTGGCAGCAAGAATTGGAGGATGCTGGCAGTTCTTCTGCTCCAGGAGAGCAGGAAGGAGATGGCTTGCAGTCTGTGCTCATGGTGGCATGCATGCTCCTCTGGCTCCTCCTGTAATTTACTGAGGCCCAATGGTTTATAAACTGCAGTCTTGGAATGATGGATGGCAAGCCTGCCTCTGGTGCTGCTACCTCAGCAGCTGCTGATTTGTTTTCCTCCCTCCCCTGCCTCAGAGCCGGCTGGAATCAGGACAAGGCAGCGATTTCTCTGACCTTGATCTCAGCATGAGCTTATTCCTTTTCCTCCCACCCCACCAGCCACCTGCTTTCCCCCTTGCTTTGGGAAGAGCTGGATACAAGGCAGAGAGCACTGCACAGAGCAGCAGGAAAACTCTGGTTGGGGACAGCTGAGTAGTACCCCATGAATGGCAGTAATGGGGAGCAGGCAGCAAACAGCACATGCCTGGCAGCTGGGCAGAACAAGTGCAGGGACACAGAGCTGCCTGTCCAGCCTCTCCAGCTGGACCTCTGGAGGAGGATTCTACTCTGCCCAGTGTTCCAAGAGCAGCTGCCTGCCTGATGGGCCTGGAAGAGATGAACTGCTGCCTCTGTCAGGCTCTCCTGTGCATCCTCCAAGAGAAAATAGGATCTGCTGCAGCTGGGAGATGATCTCCCAGCAGCTTGGTGCTGGACAGAGGCAAGAGCCAGCCTTGCCATGGGGGACAAGCTGGCCGGGCTCCCACTGGTGTGTGTCAGGGAGGCTTATTCATTGCTTGGTGGCTCTGTTACATGACCCACTTGCAACTTTTTCTTGTCTGTTTTGAAACTGTGAAATGAGGTGCGGTAATCAAGGAGGGTTTTAATAACCATCCCAGCCCTGACATTTAAGTTACACATGGCATTTTCAATTAAACAAGCACTCTCAGCTGGTTTAATTTACCTATCAGTTCTGCTTTGTTCTTTAAGTGTTTCCTTAAAAACAGCAATGAATTTAAAACTTGCTCTGTCACCCTGTTCTTCTAAAGTTCTTCTAAGCCTTCTGATGTTTGCATTTTTGTAATGAAGTTTCTCACACACTTTTCATGTAAATAATGATTGCTTTACATTCCTTTCTAGAGGAAGAGAGAATTAAGAGACTATTGATTTAACCAGTGTGGTTAGAGAGGTGACAGTTTCATCCTCCAATCCATAGTCACTTTTAGAATTCTATAAATATCGAAGTCAGGAAATAAACAACCCCTTTTTACCTTGAACATCTCAACGTGTGCGTGTCATTCATTTTGTGTTGTATTACAACCTTGCTCCAAAGGGAGAAGAAACCAATAACCTTAGAGCTGACTGGAAAAGGGGAAGCCCCTTTGGGGATTGCTGAGTGTGCAGGGGGAAGCCAGAGACTGAGTGAGTGTTAAACTCCCCCAGCACAGATCTGTGCACAGGGTGTCTGTCACGTTGCTGCTCTCAGGTGTCATTTTGTGTGCCTTCATGTGTGCCCATGCAGTCACAGCTTGGTGCTTCTGTAAGGAAAATTAATCCACAAACATCAGAGCTTTATGTCCAAAAAGGAGACAGAGGAGTCCCTTTTACTTTATTCCAATAAAGGGAGAGGCCATGGGGCATTCCCCTGCGGTCTCTTGAATTTTTGGAGGACACAGCCTCCTTTTTATCTTAATTTCCTGGCTGCATTTCCCTCTCTCTTTCCCCATTTCTGAGGTACTTGAGACTTCCTGGAATGCCTGATCCCAAAGACTCCCCTCTAATGTATAATCCTCCCTTTTAATTTTTAATTCTTACACAATTTAGGGGTTTTCCTTTGGATTGTTTCTTTCATCTTTCAATGTCTAATTTCAATTATCAGCAAACCTAAAGTTTATTTGTAAAAGCAAATATCTTTTTCCATTCATCAATTAGTGGAATCCTTCCCATTGTTTCTTTTATCTCCCAGTGCTAGTTTTATCTACCAGCAGACCCACAGCTTGTTTGTAAAGACAAATCCACTATTCCTCTCACTTCCAAATGCAGGGACAGCCGGATTCAAGCACCCTGTTTGCTCTGTGGCTGACCAGCTACCTGTGTGCATGCCTGCCTCCTTTGCTCCACACAGGCCCACACTCACTCTTTCTATCCCTTTAAACATCTATGTTCCCACTTTACCAGGGCACCCCAAATCCCCTTACACTCATGAGCTCTCACTGTTTGTTGCTTGCTTTTTCCAAGCAAGGCCAAGGCTGTCTGCTCCTCTGTTTAAGAACAAACTTAACAACACCATGAAGAACATGGTGGGAATTACTGATTTGGTTCAAAATTGTCTCCCTGCTGTCTCTGCCTTGCTTTCCTCATTAGTTACTGGATCTGCTGGTTGCTGATACACTGGGCTTGGTTTGCATGTCTTTATGGGCCCTGGGAGCTGCTGTTGGTAGGGGCTACCTGTGCTGAGAAGTGGCTTGCCTCCAGGTCTCTCCCAAGAGGAGGCAGAGAGCAGTAGAAGAAGGGAAGCATTGTCCCAGTTGTGTTGTACAGCTGGGAGAAGTGCTGGTCTCCAAAGCCTGTGTTGTCTGGCCCTCTGAAATGCAGTGGCTTGTGGACACAATGATAACCCAAGACAAAGCTACAGGACTGCATCTTCCAGATCACTTCCTGATCTCCATGAATGAAACTCTGCCTGAATTTTCTTGAGATGTGTCCTCTATGGCAGAGCTCACAGTCCCTTAAGTCAGAAACTTCTCCTGTTACCTCCATGCCCAGGTGAAACAGCTGGAGCTCTGCCCAGCACAACTTCAGGTCAGCTATCACTTGTGATACTGAAGTGTTACAAAGCCCAATTCAATAATACAATTTGGGGACATCCTGTCTGGGCTAGAGCTCAAAAAGGGAATGGGATCAGGAATGGTGATGTCAATGCCTGGGTTTATGTGAAAGGCCTGGATGTCAGAGCTCTCTGAGGGTCTCATTCTCTTGGCCATTGAAGACTTGGCCATCATTGCTTGTGGTCCTCAGCTGGTGACTTCAGTGACAGAAGTGTGTTGCATAAATTGAGGCCAAGGTCCTGGTCCTTCCTTTGGAGGGGCTATTATGGCACTCAGAGAAGACCTTTCCCCTTCTGCTGAAGAAGAGCACCTACTCCTTGTAGCTGTCATGAGGAGCCTCCTGCATTTCTTTCCAGTGTAAAACAGGGCTGGATAATTTCATCACTGCTAATAACATTTCTAGCAAGGCAAGCTGCCATAATGATAAGGGTAATTTAATCTCGTGCTTCAGGGATAAGCTGAGCTCAGGAGGGGAATCAGGGAGGAATTAATTTCCCCCTTCTCTGCAGAAGCTGCTTTGCACAGTTGATCATTTGTGTTGAAAGGCTGATGCTTTCCATGGCACAGGGGCTGGACTGACCCTAACAACTGGGCTCCAGAACATCCCTATTGCCTGCTGTCTGTCCTGGCTCCCTGATCTGTGGCATATGGTGAGCCAAATTTGCCTGCAGTTGCTCCAGAAGAAAGGGGAGAGAGTGATGAGGGCAGGGTAGGTGCTGCCTGCCCGAGAGTTCCAGTCCCTTACAGCCTGCTGGCAAGTGCAGGTGTGTGCTGAGAGATTATCTCAGAGTGGACAAGGGGGCCATGAGGAAGAGGAGCAAACTGTGAAGTTATCCCCTGTGGGGTATGTTCCTGTGCAACTAGCTTGGTGTAGAAAAACACATGAACAACTTTGATAGTGGTGAATTTTAATATGTCCAGCTCTGCTTTGATTTTGAACTTTGTGGGGGGATGAGCTAACCTATAAGGACATGCAGTGAAGTGGACAATATGGAACCAGGATGAGAATACCAGCTCTACTAACATCTGTGAGCTGTGGTGAATCGAAGTCCCAGCACTTAGGAAGTCTCTTCCTACATGTCATCAAAATAGCAAGGAGTTCTAATTCCTGCAGTCACATTACAAAAATTGTTCATAGTATTTATAGTGGAAACTTAATTTCAAGCACCATAACTGGAGAAAGTCCTGACTGAGTCAAAACTTAGATGAGTCTTAGGAAGCAAAATGTGTCTGCATAACTCATTTTGTTGTACTCCCAGCTCTTAATTCCATCTAGAGATGAACGTATTTTACTGGGGTTTGAGGAGATCTCTTAATACCCTTCTCTTACCCCAAAGGAGCAATGTAATTTAATTACCTTATTTATGCTTGTTGGAAAGCATAAAGTGTTCTGGGCTGTGGGAATGAAAGGGACTATAGAGAATAATTTCACACAGAATCACAGAACCAACTGTGGAAAGGAAAAGACCTTTGAGATCAAGGAGAGAAAACCCTATGCTCAGCTACACTAGTCCTGGAGGGTGGGGTGGTGGGGGCACAGGGGAGGGCACAGGAGGCATTTCCATTCATTTTTTACCTCATAACAAGTATGAATTATTCATAGA
>WBNO01026470.1:66197-76360 GCA_013400575.1 Peucedramus taeniatus | reverse complement strand
TTTTTTTAACCTGGAGTCTCTCTAGGAACAGGAGAAGTTTGGCCACCTGGATTTTCAAGGAGTCCTTTGTTCATGTACCTTTGTTATTTATTCTTTATAATGAAGCTTCTAGAATTAATTCCTAAGAAAGACAGTGTAAAGAAACAACCCTGTCATTAAACAGTCTTCAGAGCTGTGGTTAAAAGATTTCCAAGTGGCAAATAAATGCCTCAGTGGACTCTAAGTCAATTCACTCATGATGTGATTGATGGATTGATGATGTCTATTCTTGTAATGAAGCTGTCCTTGATGTCTATCACCTGATTCCTTCTCTGGTTGTGAACAGGGGATGAGAAGAATGCAGTGGGATGCACAGAAGCCTTGGTGACCACGCTGGGAAGAAGCCCTGCATCTCAGCCTGGGACTAGGTGTCTTCTGAGGTTACCAATCCCCAAAGTACCACGGATATTGAAGTATGTCCTGACTGCAAGGCAAGATGTATTCTATTTGGCAGCTATTTGGCAGTTGTCTTCTGTTAAGTGGGCAGGTTTCCTTGTCTCTTCCACAAGCAATCCTCCCTCAGGGGAGATATCTGTTGTTAACAGGCTACTGAATGTCACTGCATGGCTGATAAGAACTACAGCATTCCATTGTGAGATGCTCCACCCAGAGGGAGGAGCCAAGCATGCCTAATGGGATACAATCTGGAGATTCTGAAATAGCAGCACAGCTTTTCTCCACTGGATTCCCAGAGGAAACAGCTGCCTCTTCCACTGGATCTTCAGAGGAAGACTTCACCTCTTCTACAGGATCACTGCTCCAACAGAACCACACCTGCCCCTCCAGGAGGAGCAGCCACAATTCCAATGGGACTGCTACCAACACCCTGACCCACAGGGTGTCAGGTTGTATCCTGACTCTGTCAGGGTTGTTTTGATTTACTGAATTGTTTATTTTACTTTTCGTTTCTTCCCTAATAAAGAACTGTTATTCCTGCTCACATATCTTTGCCTGAGATCTCCCCTTAATTCCAAATTTATAACAATTCTGAGGGAGGGGATTTACATTTCCCATTTCAGGGGAGGCTCCTGCCTTCCTTAAGCAGACACCTGTCTTTCCAAACCAAGACAAAGTAGTACCATCAAACTTGTTGACATTTACTTGCATTTCTGCATGTGCCAGGAGAACCACTCAGTTTACTTTTCACTGGAGTATTGCTCTTTTATCTCTTTTTCCAGCCCTAGCACTCTGTACAAATACAGATGTTGCAAGCCCTGTATGTTGTTTTTTTTATGGGACATTGGCTGTTTTCTAAAGGTTCTGTTAATCCTTTTCTAGTGACTTGCAGTTACATATAGGGTAATTTCTCCAGGTCTCTTTCTGGGCAGATACCATCAGGTATTTAATGGGGATGTGTGGTCTCTCAGACCAACCTCAGACTCCTGATTCCCTGTGCAGACGAGCCAGGTGCTGCTGTGCATGTGGATGAAGATGAGCTTCCTGTGGGACCCAGCCAGGATGGGTTGGGATGATGAGCAAGGAAGAAAAGACCCAGAAAGGGGCATGATTGCTGCTGTCATGATCAGGATGGGTCAGAGGGAATTGCACAGCAGGCAATCTCTGCAGATGTGGCTGTGAAACAGACCCTGTGTAGCATGGTTCTGGCAGGCAGGGCAGTGTCTGGAGCAGAGCCCTCTCCCTGGGACACTAAGAATGGAGAGGAGACAATGTAGGCTCTCTGTATGTGCCTGTATATATGTCTCTGTGGGTGTGCCCAGGCTGTTTTATGTTACATCCCATTATTATGCTCATCTGCTTTGGTTTATGCTTGCTGTGCAAGCTGCCTGCAAGAAGAGTTCAGCAGGACTTGTTCCCAGGAAGTCTTCATAAGGACTTGTGAAAGACCAGAGAAGCAAAGTGAATTGAGGCATGAAACCAAGGATCATAGTCCAAATGAAGGTATCAGTTCATCTGGACAGGAATTACTTCCAGCTTGGCTATCCCACCTTCTCATATCTGAGATCATTAGAGTTATGAAGGAGTGAATGCAAAGGAAGGGTTTGAAAGCAGCCTGGAAGAGCTTGGCCAGTGTCATGGCTTACAAGTTATTAGGAAAATAGCAGCACCTCCAGCTCTTGGTTGGCTCTAATGTTCTCTGGAGATGCAGGTGAGCTGCCTGGCCAGGCTGCATAGTAGGGAAGACAGGAAAATGGCTATAATTCAATTATTTGGCCAGTTAAATGTCTTTGCAGGCAGCTGCTTCTCATGTGTGTGTGTAGGGGAAGGTTGTAGCATTGCTGATGAGTGTGACCATGAGGAAGGAAACTCAGAGTGTGTGGCTGAAGCCTGGAGGTTCTGGGCTCAGGGTGTTCACTGGCACTGAGCCAGGGGCTGGGCAGCACAGGATGGGCTTCCAGTGTCTATTCAGACATGTCCCTGTCCAGCACTGCACTGCTCTCTGACCATAGGCAGTGTGGTCTCCTTTCTTGGCTTCATGTGGGAGATACCATCCCTGGGTATTTCCTGGCTGTTTCTCTGCCTGCTGGACATAACAACCCTTCCAGAACTTTCTGCCATGCAGAGGTGTGCAGCAGCACGTGCTCAGGGGGTGAGAGCTTGTGTACATTTCTATCTGCTGGGAATTGTTCTTGAGAGAGGTAGACCTTGACACTGGAAATATCATGGAAATTACTTGGAAATGAGATGAAATGTCATTCATTTTGCATGCAGGCAAAAAGCACAGTAAATTAAAGGATTAGGTGGAGTATGCACAAAGGGAGAGCTCTTGTCCTGATCCATAATTTAAAATTCCCAGACAAGTGAGCATTAGGGTTGCAAGTACAAAACACTTGAACAGACTTTCCAAGAAATTATTCAAAAGACTAGTTTATTTGGATTTATTGGTTGCAGTTGAGCTGAAGGTCAGAGTTAAGTGTAACTGAAACTTATGCATGTATAGTAATTCATAGTTCTTTCTATTCAAAGTGCCTTAAACTTTGTCCTTAGCATGATGACATGAGGGAGAATAAAAAACTTAATTAGCCCTGTCTGCTTAGAATTGTCTCTGTCATACTGAAGTCATAACAGCTGAAATACTTTTCCTCAATGTGTGCTTAACTTCCATTCCAAGTGGCCTTGTGCTGTGTTGGAGGCTGTACAAAGCAGGCTGGAATGGGGAGGCAACGAGGTTCAGGAAACAGGTCTGTGGGCATGGAGCAGTACTCAAAGACTTCCTGTGCCACAGGCTTGTGTCTCTGCCATCCCTGTTCTTAAATAGGGATAATGGCTCTTGGAAGGTAATAAAATGTGCTAATAATTCAGAAGCACACAGGTATTTCACATCTCACTTTCTTGGAGCAAGCACTGTCTAGGTGCAGGTCAGGGGTTAATGCATGCCTTGCTTTTTTTTCTTTTAATAAACATGATCTTGCCTTTTCAGCTTATGTGCCTGTATCAGAGCCCCTTTCTTCACCTGTTTTTCTTCCTTACTGAATACCAAACCCTCTGCTGAGAAAAGAAGCACTGACCTTCATGATCATGTGTGAGCAGCATCTCCTTTTCTGTAATGAATGTGTCAAACCATAAGTACTGCAGCTTCTCATTTCTTTGAGCTGAAGCACTCAATGGCAACAAATCAGTATAATTTCCTTTGTTTTATCTGGTTTTCCTCATAAATGCTGCTACAGTTAAAATCTAGAGGAATCCTGTCCTTCTTCAAATGTGCCACATTTTCAGCACCCCTTCCCCAGGTAGTCTAGCCAATGCCATGAGAGTGCATCAGGAAGGATTAGTGTTCCCTGCCCTCTGCCAAAGGCTGATTTTTAGGGTCTTACCTCAGATATTCCAGTGCACAGCCCCCTGAGGTGTCATCAAGGAGCTCGTGTTGCCTCTGGGGATCCCCAGACCCAGGTATGCCAGGTAACTCCCCCCAAGCACAGTGTCAGAGCCTCGATAGTGTCTTGGTTTGGAAAGACAGGTGTCTGCTAAGGAAGGCAGGAGCCACCCCTGAAATGGGAAATGTAAACCCCCTCCCTCTGAATTGTTATAAATTTGGAATTAAGGGGGCTCTCAAGCAAAGATATGGGAGCAGGAATAACAGTTCTTTATTAGGGAAGAAAATAAAATAAACAATGCAGTAAATCAAAACAAGACTGACAGTGTCAGAATGCAACCTGACACCCTGTGGGTCAGGGTGTTGGTAGCAGTCCCATTGGAATTGTGGCTGCTCCTCCTGGAGGGGCAGGTGCGGTTCTGTTGGAGCAGGGATCTTGTAGAAAAAGGGTGAAGTCTTCCTCTGAAGATCCAGTGGGAGAGGCAGCTGTTTCCTCTGGGAATCCAGTGGAGAAAAGCCGTGCTGTTATTTCAGAATTTCCAGATTTTATCCCATTAGGAATGCTTGGCTCCTCCCTCTGGGTGGAGCATCTCACAATGGAATGCTGTAGTTCTTATCAGGCAGGCAGTGACATTCAGTAGCCTTTGTTAGGAGATATCTCCCCTGAGGGAGGATTGCTTGTGGAAGAGACAAGGAAACCTGCCCACTTAACAGAAGACAACTGCCAAACAGATGGCAAATAGAATACATCTTGTCTTGCAGTCAGGACAGGAAGAAAGAAGGGTCCAGACTCCTGGCGTGTGCTGGTCCAGACTCCTCCCAGACAGGCTGGCATCCTGCAGGCCAGGACACAAGGAGGAGTGTTTTTTTATTTATTTCAGTGATTTTGGATCAGTGAGTCATCCCCCTGCCCCTGTCCACTTCTGCCTGGCTCTCTCATACCCGAGGGCTGTGTTTCATGATGTTGTGCCCATGGTGTTGTTTGCTTACCAGCAAGAGTTGCCTTGGACAGGTCATTATCCATTCAAGGCACTGCTAGGTGCCTTGAATCTGATGTGGTCCCTGAAGGCACAGTGGGAAGCATGGGCTGGAGCTGTGCTCTCTGCTCTGCCCAGCCCACTGATAATGGGTGACTGAGTGCCCAGCCCACTGATAATGGGTGACTGAGTGCTGTGTGGACTGGGGGGCAAGACCATCTGGCAAGGGTAATTGGGGATGCTGCCTGATTTCTTAAAAAGTTGCCTGGAAACCAAACTCAATATTGCTGAACTTCAACAGGTCTGCAGTGCAGAATTTGCTGCTCAAGGAAAAGGATTTTTGTTTTTATTATTATTTTCTACTTTTTTCTCTCTCTTACAAGAAATAACTCACTTTTCAGCTGTTGGAGAAGGTAGTAATTGATCTAGAGCTTTGCAGTTTGCCTTGCGGAATAGTTTTATTCTTGATGTAGGAATAAAATTCTGTTAGGTCAAATACACAGCAATAAATACAAGAAGCACATTAACTTTAATATATTAGATTATTCCACTTGGTGGTGACAGGGAAAAAAACAAGATTTAATTCCCCTGGCAGTGCAGGCAAAGAAAATCACTTTCCCTGCCCATGTTTTTTTCTGTTAAGTCATCTTTGTCTGTCAATGCTGGTGCTGCAGGCTTTGGCAGGGTTTAATTTTGCTCTTTTATTTTAACCTGGTGTGAAAGTAGGAAGTATTTTCTCCAAGTAAATTGTTCACAAATTCTCTCAATGCCTTTCATTTCTAGCTGTTGCACACTCCTTCCCTAGTGAGCTGTGTGGAGCTCTCTGTACTGTCAGAAAAAGGAGGATTGTCATGAGTTGGCAAGGTAGGGTGTGTTTTAGCTTCACTCTGCCATAGGAGTGGGGCAGTGACTTCAGCCCAGGTGTTCTCCTTTTTCCAGGTATGCTTGGTGTTGGTTTCTCTTCCTACCCTGAAGCTTCTCAGCTAAAACTAGGATTTGCTTTTCCATGCCAACTATTTTTGTGATGTACCACCACCCTTCAGTGCCATGACATCTGTTGCACCTTTCCTTGTGTCCCACACTCCAATGATGTCTTAGGGCTCCCAATCAGTGGTGAATGTACCCAGCAGTGCATGAATGACTCCCAAGTGATATTCCTTGCAGTGCTGAAGTCTTTCATCAGGTCTCATAGTCAGTCCTTGTGCTGAGTCTTCCCTCATTTTTCTGGGAGAGCAGTGACATTAGAAACTTTTCCCACAATCCTTGCCTTTCCACAGATTTCTGTTTTATATTGGAAAAATGACAGATGAGAAGAGGCAGGAATTACTTCTCTGCTTGTCACCTATGGCAGACATAGAAGATGGCTCTGCTATGGACCAGACAAATGGCAGAAAGACTGCAACAGGGATTTTGTCTGGGTGAGAGAGGAAACATCTCAGCATGGTGGAGGACTGTAACAAAGAATTTGCAAGGGTAAAACCTTTCTAGCCAGAAAACTTTGAAAAAAAGGCTGGATGAATCTGTGTCAGGAGAGATGTACAGGTGGGAAGGGATCTGAGTTGGACAGGAGAAGGGGACGTGGAGCAGGCAGGCTTGGGTTGTATGGATGTGTGTGTTTGTGTTGGTTCCAAAGCATCTCTTTCCCATGTGCAATTTAGCAGGAGAGACTGGGGAAAAGCAAGGTAGGAGTGTCTGTGGGGGTAACTGAGTCTTTGCAGTGTTTTTATCTGTCCAGGCAGAGTTCCAATAAGCCAGCCTCCTGCACCAGCACACACACTCTGTCTGATTGTATTTGTCTGAGACAAGAAAGACTCCACGATAATCCTACTGACAATTAATTGGCTTTTGTTCAGCAAGAGTGAACAAGATCTCATCTTAATCTGTTTCATTATTTCGCCTTGTATAGCACAGTCAACACAAGATTAGGTTTAATTTTCAAATAAAATGCAAAGTCATTACTCATATCTGGATCAGGATTTTATCTGCTTCATTTTGCAGTGCTTCGTGTGTCAATATTAACGAGAGGAGCTGCACTCTGTGTGGTGAAGTAGAAATATCACTGCTTGACTTCAGGACCTTCTGCAAGGATTGCAAGTAGCAGAGCTCTGATTCCATCCTTTCTCTGCCCTCAGCTCTTCATAAAAGAATTGTCATGCTCAAGGAAACTTGGATATATATACATCCCACTGCATTTCAGTGCTTCTGAACACTGTACATCTGCAGTGTGCTCTTTGGGAGGCATTTTGCTGCTAAAGCTCCCTCTCCTCCCTGTCAGTGCCCAGCCCCTGTTCCTGCTGCAGTGAGATGTTTCCCCAGCATCCATCAGTCCAAGGAGTGCTCTCATGGCTTTATTGCAGCCTCTCTGGGAGCACTGATTGCACTGTGGTTAATGGGTCTGCACAGATACCAGCTCCAGATGAGTTGCTCTGAGTGCCTGCAAGGGAGGTCAGCCAAGGGCATGTGTGATGTATCTGGGACTCCTGCCTGGCTGGGGAGGGCTGCAGAGCTCTGCATGCAGAGGAGGTGGGCAGGGGTGATGTGAGTGCCTGGGCATGGTGCAGCAGGAGACACAGACAGCCCTGCTGCTCTGGGTGAGACTCTTCTGAGTCTTGTGGGCTGCATTAAGGTTAGGAAATACCCTGCAAGGAAAGGTGTGTTACTAATTTGAGTGATACTTCAACACTCTAGGATAGTGTTGAGCAAATTGTGCTGCTTCCACTTGAATTTGAAAGGCCTTGGCCTATGTTCAGGCAGCTTTCACTGCTCTGATTACTCATTGCAGTTTAAAAAGCTGCCTGCATCTAATAGAAGCGTGTTGCATCTGCTGCCCAAGAGGCAATAATCCTTCCAAAATGTGTATAGGTGTCCTGGGTGGCAGGGATAAGCATTAGGGTCTGTGCAGCAAAGGCTGCACTGCAAACCATGCCAGCAGGCACTGCAAGAGAATGAGAAGAAAACACTCACTCAAGCCTAAGCTGCAGACGGAAAAAACAAGGTGCAGGGCTCAGAAGCAGGCCCAAAACACAGCATCCAGACTGGTACAATTACATCTCCTGTGCATGGAGAGAGCCAGCAGCAGCAGCAGCTCCTGCTGCAGCCCGAGTGCCCTCTGCTGTCACCGCCCAGGGACTTGAGGAGGGTGACACAGCCCCCAGCTGCGCCTGCCTGGCTGGGTCTGGCTTCTCTGTACCTGTGACATCTCTTCCTCAAGTGTC
Organism: Peucedramus taeniatus; assembly: GCA_013400575.1. Lineage (NCBI taxonomy): Eukaryota > Metazoa > Chordata > Aves > Passeriformes > Fringillidae > Peucedramus > Peucedramus taeniatus. Next base: position 68,357 of record WBNO01026470.1, on the reverse strand, counting down.
AGTCTTGACCATGAGCAGGTTGTTCTGGTTGTCTGTGAGCCTTTGCTTTACACTCAGGCTGCTGTGTGAGGAGCACAGCTCTCTGAGCAATCCTCGTGCTTGCCAGGTTCTGGGGGAATTTCCAGCTGAACTCACTGTAGCTGTTCTCTCTGCAATTCCAAAGTGTGTCCTCAGTAGGAAAGCTTCTTGAGGTCCTTATTTCCCTACTAGGTAAGGAGACTGAGGCCAAGGGAGTCATCAGAAGGGACTAACTGGATGGAAGGAGAAGCAGGGGTCAGGTTAGCTCAGTGCCAAGGCTGCTGACCTGTGGACTACTTTGTCCCCTAAGGTACCTGTATGATGTGGGACAGAGTGAAGGAGGTGTGGGAGTGGCTGCAAAGGGAGATGTGTGCCTCAGGGAGTGTTTCTTCACTAGTCCAGTGCTTTCCAGTTCTTGGGAGGGTTTCTGCTCTTGACAGGCAAGGATAAGTCCCTGGTTTTCCATCTCACTACCTGTGATGCTATGGATACCTAACCTGAGTTTATCTCATTTGGTTAGAGAGCATGGTGCTAATAACACATAAAACCAAGGTTGTGGATTCAACCCCTGTATGGGCCAATTACTTAAGAGTTGGGCTCAGTGATCATTTTGGGTCCCTTCCAACTCAGAATAATCTGTCAATCTGTTCATCTCTGCTACAGCTTTCAGGTGAATTTCTCTGCTGCAGCAGTTGATGCTCTGCCATCCTGTCTTTCAGAAGTGCCATTCCCAGCCTCTGTAAGTTGATTTAGAAGGAATCAAGTTCCTCAACTACCCTCCCTTTTACAACTGGCTAGAACAGCTGGGCTGCAAACAACAGGGAATTGTCAGATAGATTGCTTTTATTTTCTCCCCCACCTGTCCCATCCCCAGTCCTAAATTGCCTAGTGAGGGAACATACTCTTCAATCTGTCCACAACCTCCCAGGTGGGTAATAATAGATGCTTCATATAGAACAATTCAATTAGACTTACAGGAGATGTATGATAGCACTTCCTTGACAGGACCCCATATTGCTCTGTTCTGTTCCTCTGCAAGGCACTTGCTGTGGAAGGTAATATGAAAAAAATCAACCAGCCAACCAACCAACCAGAAACCAAAACACCAAAAAAAACCCCCAAACAAAATCAAAAACCAAAACAAAAAAACCCACCTTAAAACCAAAACCAAAACCAACACAAAAAAACCAACAATAACACCAAAAAAAAAAAAAAACAAAAAAAACCATAAAAACAAACAAACAAACAAAAAAAACCCTAAAAACCCCAAAGAGGGGGGAAAAAAACCAAAACAGAAAACAAACTAACAAACCCCTTTTAACTATAATAGCATTTATATCCAAGATTAACTGTGGTGTGCTTTGTAGAAAAGAAAATTACAGTGGTATCTTGTACAACTGCAAACAGCAAATACAATCAGCTACCCAGAACATCAGGTGCCAGCTGGTAAGAGCAGGACAGGGTTGTTGTGCTGTACTAGGGCTTCTCTTGGTGCTTCAGAGTATTAAAGCAGAAGGGGTAAGAGGTGTTCAGGGTGCTAGTCTGTTATTTTGCAGTTTGTTCTTCTGTAGTAGGTTTTAATATTCCTTGTTTTAAGTTTGTCATGGTTCATTCCTTGTACCCCTTTGGCTTCCCAAAGGTTCAGTCCTGAGTTGTTTACCCCAAAATTCCTGCCAAGTGTCTGTCAATCCCCCTGTCTGTCAAATACAGCACACCCTTTTTATTCTGGAATGTTCCCTGTCCTTCATCCCTTCCTCGAAGCAAGACTGGACTGTAAGGTTTGCTCCTTCCCCTTGTTGGCTCCTATTGACAGCCCTTACCCTGCACCCCTGCCCTGATACCCCCCTATTGCTGAAGGGCTGTGTCCTCCCCTTGTCCCCTCCCCTCCTTAAAAGCAGTTTTTTACCCTCAGTTATTGTCAATTGTCCCTGACTCCTCTAGGGAAAGAAACCTTCCATGTTTGAAAAATACATATATGTATTGGCTTTTTGCAAATATTAAACTGAATACTATATATGTTATGTTAGAAAGTTATGTTGTGTTAATTAGTAGTGCTGTATTAATATTTTGATAGTATGGTAAATGTAATTTTGTGGCTAAAATGTAGCTTTCGTAGTTACAATAGAGACTATGTATGTGGGA
>WBNO01026470.1:29346-40965 GCA_013400575.1 Peucedramus taeniatus | reverse complement strand
CGCCGCCTCTCTCCAGCCCGCCCCGGCGGCTCCGCAGGTACCGGGCGCTCCGGTGGGGGCGGGAGCGGGGCCGCGGGGGCCGGCTGGGCCGCGGGGATTCACCGCGCTCCGCTGCTTCCAGGAGGAGGAGGAGGTGGTCACGCTCAAGAAAGAGAAAACTCATTTCACCGTCAAGCTGACGGAGCTGAAGGCCGCTGACAAGGTGAAGCTGATCAAGGAGGTGAAGAACTTCGTGCCCGGAGTGAACCTCGTGCAGGTGAGGAGCCGCTGCCCCAGGCTCTGGTTCTGCCGCCAGGTCCAGCAGCCTCGGCTGTTCAAAGGGAAGCCTGGATTTGTGCATGCAGAAGCACAGCCTGCCTGCGTGCATCTCAGTGCAGAGATGGGGGAACAGGACTTGGCTGCACCTTTGGCATTTTCCGTGGTCAGAAGCAGGGGGATGAAGGAGGAGGCTCAGAGCAAAGGACTCAGAGATGTCCATGCCAGCCTCAGCTTCTCCAAACCTGAGAGCTGCCAAGTGTGAGCTTTCTTGCAGAGCTCAGGAGTAGCCAGCATCCCTTGCTACAGCTGGGTCTGGCTTGCCTTTCCCAAAAACAGTGTATTTCTGAAGTTAAATGAGCCTCTGTAATTCACACATCTTGCAGTCCACGCTTCCAGCTCTTTTCAGGGCCCTTCATTTTATAGGTGGTGCTGCTTCTTTCCTTGGAGGAGACGAGCCTCAGCCCTGGGCAGTGTCTGAGCTCAGGCCCTTGACCTTGGATGTGGGCTCAGCATGTTGGGTGATGAATCTGCTACTGCTGGAGCATGTAATGTGCTGCACCTCTCCACAGGGTGATGCTTTCATATCTTGGGGTCAATAGTAGCACTTTCCAGTATTCCAGCTGCAGTGTTGAGCATTGCAATGTCTGCTCCTACTGTAGCCTAGGAGAGCAGAAGTGTTTGCAAATAATCTTCTGATCCATTCTTTATTGCACTGCAAAGCCAGCAGAGAAAGTCAGTGGCACAGGTACCAGTTTGGCTGTCTCATGGGGATAATTACCTGTCAGCATGGCTCCTCTGGAAGTTGTTCATCTATTATTGGTCCCAAGCAAACCTGAAAATACCAAACCCTGTAATGGACACAATCAGCAGATAATTAACTGGAGAGCTGATGCTAAGTGAGCTTGGCTTTGCATGTGGCACCTGCTGGATGAGCTGTTCTTAGAGCCAGTTATTGCAGCTAAACTCAGTGTGAGGTACCCAAGCCCAGCACATCAGGTGAAACACAGACAGCTGTGGAGGCTCTGCCTGCAGAGGTTGTGTTCAAAGTGGAGCCAAAGCCCTTTTATTGTAAATTTTACTGCCATCCAGTCAAGATGTTTTTTACAAGGCTTGGGGGTGGATCTGCCCATGGTCTGTAGAGCTGCTGATAGCATGGAGGGGAGCATGTACAGTGATTACCTTGGGCACTGCTGGGACCCAAACATCAGTCCTGTGGCAACAAGGTTTGGTGAGCCAGGTGCGTGATCAGCACACACGGGCCCAAGGCTGGCTGCAGCTCAGGAAGCTCACTGGGAGCTGCCCAGCAGATCTTACCCTCTGTCACCACCAGCCCTGGGCTCTAGCTGGACTGGGAGCCTCCTGCCTCTGCTCCATTGCTGCTGCTACATGGCTCCCACTTGGCTTGGGCTCTGCTCCTCTTCCCACTGAACACCAGGAACAGCTGCTTCTCTTGACCAGGGCTGCTTTAGGATGGAGTCACACCTTCCTGAGCAGAGTTCAGGAATTAATAACCTGTGTTGTGTTGCCTGTGCTCATAGCAGTGAGCCTGAACAGGCTCCTGTCCAAATCCTGTCCTGGTGAGCAAAGGCATTCCTGCCCCACCGACCCACTGCTCACACATCTGTGCCTTCCAACCCCAGGAAAAGCATTTTTCTTCCACCACAGATAGACAGGCATTGAACCCAGCAGGAATCAAAAGGACAAAACCTTTCAGCCAGCACAGTGGCCAGTCCAGTGGGTGCCAAACCCCCACAGTGGTGAGGCAGAGCTGCTGCATGTAAGAGCAGCAGGGGCTTGTCCCTCTGGGCTCACTTCCTTCTCTAGAGCAGCTCTGCAGTAAATTCTTTAAATTAGCTCAACAGTTTTCAGCTTGCCTTGAGCATTGCTGTGCTGCGTAGCACCAGTAGTTTTGCTTTAAAAGTCCCTAAAAATGTCAAAATAGCTTGTTGTCAAGTAGTCTGTGCTGGAGCTCTGTTTTAGCCAGTGCAGCTGTGTCCAAACCCTGCACTGGCCTCCCCTCCTGCTGGCACAAGCATGTGAACCAAAACAGTGTCACTGAGCAGAGCCAGCCCAGCGCCAGGCGGATGCTGCCTCAGCAGGTCACTGCACAGGCTCTGCCCCCTCGCCTGCGCAGGCTGGGCTGCACATCTGGGAGCAGCTGGCCCGGGGGGGAGCATTGCAGGACGAGGTTTCCCAGCAGGAGTGCCATCGCTGCCGGTCAGGCTTTGCCGTAGTTCAAGTGTAAGTCCCGGGGTTTGTGCTGGTCAGTGAGTTTCCATGGTTGGCTTAAGCAGAGGTCAGGATCATGGCTCTAAATCCAATAATCCAGTTAGTGAAAGCCTGTTTACAAGCCTTGTACTTTGTCCCTCTCGCAGGCAAAGAAGCTGGTGGAGTCCCTTCCGCAGGAGATCAAGGCGAACGCCTCCAAGGAGGAAGCAGAGAAGATCAAAGCAGCGCTGGAGGCGGCAGGAGGGACTGTTGTTCTGGAGTAGTCTCACCGTGCAGAGACTGGTGCTACAGCTGCTGCCCGGGCCGGGCTCCGGACCCTTCCGAGTGCACGTGGCACAGTGGGAGCACGCTCCCAAAGAATGCTGTATGGCTGGGCAGAGCTGCTGCTTCCTGCCATCACCATGAACTCTACCTTATAAATACCCAAAAAAACCTGTAAAATGATTCATCTTTCTCAAGTGCCAATTATCCCCGTGCTCCTCGTTTCATGGAATCAGAATGGTTCAGGGTGGAAGTGACCTTGAAAGCTCATCTCATTCCAGCCCCTTGCCATGGGCAGGGACGCCTTCCCCTGGACGAGGTTGCTCCAAGCCCTGTCCAGCCTGGCCTTGAACACTTCCAGGGATCCAGGGGCAGCCACAGCTTCTCTTCACAGCAGCCTGTGCCAGGGCCTCACCACCCTCACAGCCAAAAATTTCTTCCTGTTACCTAATCTAAACCTACTCTAAGTTTGAAGTCGTTCCCCCTTGTCCTGTCACTACGTGCTCTTGTAAAAAGTCTCTCTCCATCTTTCTTGTAGGCTCCCTTCAGGTCCTGGAAGTTTGTACCAGCGCATCACCCACCTCCTCACACTGCCTTTTGCTGATGGTCTCACCTCTCTTAATTATTAATGAGAACCCACTTGCACAGGTTGTGGAGATGCGTGCGGGGTGGGAAGGTGTGTTCTGGAGCTGCTGATTATCCCTGTGCTCAGTGTGTGCACGCTGGTAACGCTGCCGTCTGTACCCGTGCCTCCCGCGCCTCTTCACTCTGCGTCTTGCTGATGGCTTCACCTCCCCATTAATTAATCCCTTAATTATGAGCGGGAAGAGCCTTCCCGGGCTGGAAACGGGGATGTGTGTGGGGTGGGAAGGAGGATTCCGGAGCCGGCGGCTGCCGCGTTCGCCGCAGGCTCGGAGATGCGAGCCCCGGGCCCGCCCCACCCCCTTCCGGTACCGGGAGGGGGCGTGGCTTAACGGAAGAGGGCGTGGTCTCGTCCCGGTGAGGGCGTGGCTTCTGGCAGAAGCGGCGCCCATGGCGGAGCAGCGCGTTTCGCGCTGGTACTTCGGCGGCCTCGCGTCGTCCGGGGCCGCCTGCTGCACCCACCCCCTGGATCTGCTGAAGGTGAACGGGGGACACGGCGGGGGCGGCCCCGGCGGCGGGCGGAGGCCGTCTGAGGCGATGGAGGGCGAGCGTGAGGGGCTGGGAATGCTCGCGGTGCTTTGGGGGGGCTGTGAGGGGCTGGGGGACGGTTATGGGGGCAGGTAATGGTGAGGGGTTGAGGGACGGTTATGGGGGCAGGCAGGGGTTATGAGGGTCCCGGAGACGGTGTGAGAGGTTAGGGGGAGTTGGGACTGGCTGTAGGGGTTCTGGAGAGTCTGCGATGGAGCCTGAGGGTCTTGGAGCGGCTTTGGGGGACTGAAGTGGCTGTAAAGGGATGGGGAGGCGCTCCGAGGGTCCCGGGAGCGGCGGCGGGACCGGCCGTAGGGGGCTGGGCTGCAGCGGGGGCAGCGGCAGTGAGGGCACCGGGAGCGGGTCTGAGGGTCCCGGAGCGGCTGCGGGACCGCTTGTGAGGGACCTGGCTGTGGGGGTGCGGCTGTGAGGGTCCCAGAGCGGCTTTGAGGGGATGGGGAATGGCTCGGGGGGGAGTCGGAGTGACTGTGAGAGTCCCGGAGGGGATGAGGGGCTGCTCCGAGGATTCCGGAGCAGCTGAAGACTGGCTCTGAGGTACTGGGGAATGTCTGCCAGAGGAGGGGAGAGGGAGCCTGTGAGGGTCCTGGAGCAACTTTGAGGGGATGGGGAGCTGCTCTGGGGTCCTGGAATGGTTGTGAAGGGATAGGGAATGGCTGTGAGGGTCCCAGAGCAGCTGAGAACAGCTGTAGGGGTCTGGGGAACAGCTGCTGGGGGTCGGTTCTGAGGAGCCGATTCGTGACGGTGCAGGGACAGGGCTGAGGGGTCACAAGCCCAGGGGCGTGGGTAGATGTGTGGCTGAGGGGTCCGGCGAGCTCGGGATGCCAGCTCTAGGAGCCGTGGAGGGTGCCTTGGCCAGCCCTGCCTGGATATGGCAGTGACTCTGGGGCCGGCAGTGTTGGACACTGGCCCACTGGGCTCTGAGCCCTCCGGCCAAGATGTCACCTAGGCGCCGCAGATGACCTGGCATGCCTGCTGCTGCACAAAGGGCGCCGCGCGCAGCCCCGGGCTGCCAGCACCCACGGATGGGGCAAGTGCCAGCGCTGCCCAGGGCCTTGTGCGCCGGCCAAGCGGCAACGAGCCGGGCAGCGGAGCGGGCTGCGGAGGGGGAGGGAAGAGGCAGCCCAGGACAGGGCCTGCCCTTCCCAGGGCCGTGCCTGTGGGAGAGGCTGGGGCTGGCAGCCCCTTCCCACCCCGTGGCGTGGAGGGAGAGGAAGATGTTCCAGGCACGGGCCCAGGAGAGGAGCCAGCCCTGGCAGGGCAAAGCCACCTCCCCAGTGCTCGGCCTGTTGCCTTGCCCAGCTGGCCCTGTCTGCCCAGTGGAGGTGGCTGCCAGCCCGTGGGAGCTTGTGTGGGGTGCCTGGCAAGGCGCTAAGAAAGGGAATTAGTCTGGCACCTGCCTCTAGGTCTGTCTCTGAGCCAGCGTGTTGGCTGTGACGTTTGGGCTGTGTCCCCAAGCTGTCCTGTGTGGATGTGCAGCCCCTGTGTTCCTGCAGCTGCGAGCAGCACAGCCTAGCCAGCTGTTTTTGCCAGGTCTATAATCACGCTGATTACTGAGTACAGACCTGCTTTGGCCAGGCGTTCCCCCACAGCAGAGGCCAGTGCCAGGCCTGGGGAGGCACGAGGAGCCTCAGGCTCTGGCAGAGCAGGGAGCAAAGGGCACTTCATTGCACCTCTGGACTTCGGCCCCAGTGAGAGGCCCTGGCCAGCCCACCTGCAGAGTGCTTGTGTCCTTAGGCCAACTCTGTGCAGCCGCTGGCCACCCACGGGCTGATGGCCCTGCAGTGACCAGCAGTGACCACAGCCTGGCCAGCCTGCCCACGCCTGCCTGCCCTTCCTGCAGAGCTGGGACTGCAGGCAGTGGACCGTGTCCCTGCAGGGCTCTGCCTGCCCTGCCTGCTTCATCTGCCCCAGGCTGTGAACAGCCACAAGCTCTGATCCCTGACGTACAAAATCCACCCGTGGGGATTGCAAGCAGGCCCCTGCACCCCTGCTGCTGCCCCATATGGGAGACAGTGGCTGTTCCCAGCATCCTGCAGCGTGTCCCACGACCCAGCTGTGCCACAGCTTCTGTAGTGGCCTGATCCCCTGACAGCAGCCCTTTGCTCTCCTTATCTCCTGGGGCCTTTGACCCACATGTGGTCTGAGCAGCGCTCAGAGCATGCTCCAGCATCAGCCCACACAGCTCCCCTGTCCCAGCCAGCCTCTGCCTGTTGCCGTTGCCCCTGGTGATGGAGGGAAGGGTTGGGCTGCCACAGGCAGGAGGGGGAGCACCTTGCCAGCTGTGGGCTTCTCTTCCTGCCTGTGTGATTCCTGCACTGGGCAGGAGGGGGGAGGTGGCTCTGGAGGCCTGCTGCGTTGCATGGCCATGATTTCACCAGCCCAGCCCAGCTGCATCCCCTTGAGCAAACCCCACAGGGCACTTGCTCACTCAGCTACTGCTGGATGCACACACACACACACCCCCACACACACACCTTCCACCCTGAGGTGGCCCGGAAGAGCAGGTGCCCTTCACCCTTCACCTTGGGGCTGGCTGTCGAGGGCAGGGCCCGGCAGGTGCTGCGGGCAGGCACCTGGGCCCTCCTCTCTCCCTCTCTCCACCCCTCTGGTGCCAGGCTGGGCCAGTCTGGTGTGGAGTGCCCGTAGCTGTTGCTGCTGGCTCCTGTGCAAGTGCTGCTAACGTGACACATGCTCACATCCACCTGTTGGGTGCCCCCCTGTCCGTGCCCGGCGCTGGGCTGACGCGCTGCGCTCTGCCCAGGTGCACCTGCAGACGCAGCAGGAGGTGAAGATGCGGATGACGGGGATGGCGATGCACGTGATCCGCACCGACGGCTTCCTGGCCCTCTACAACGGGCTCAGCGCCTCGCTGTGTCGGCAGGTGAGTGCACGGAGCTCCTGCAGCACGAGCTGCCCTGTGCCGGGACACAGCCGCTCATTTCCCCCTCATCCAGATGACATATTCCTTGACTCGCTTTGGCATCTACGAGAGCGCGAAGAACCGCCTGGGCAGCCAGGGGCCTCCCCCCTTCTACCAGAAAGTGCTCTTGGCAGCAGCAGGAGGTGAGCCAGGCGGTGGGGCCCTTGGCCCTGGCTCCCTCAGGAGGGATAAGCCCCTGACCCAACTCTGCTTTGGCCACAGGTTTCACTGGCGGGTTCGTGGGAACCCCGGCGGACATGGTGAACGTCAGGTCAGTTCTGTCTGCACGGCCGGGGCTTTTGGCTTGTGCATGATGGCATTTGGGGTGGTGGCTAGTGTGGGGTGCTCCGGACATCTCTCCTGGCTAGCCTGCCCCGTGATCAGTGGGCCAGGAGCTCTGTGCTCAGGACGGCCAGAGCTGTTCTGCCCTTTGGTGACAGCACCCAGCCGTGTGTGACCCTCAGGGGGAGTGGGACTGAAGGCAACTTTCTTGGCCCTTTGTAAACGGGCAACACAATTCCACTGCCCTGTGCTGGGCTCCCCGGCGCTGCAGGGGACAGCGGGGTGCCGGCTGCCCCCTCACCTGCAGTGCTCTGCCTTCCAGGATGCAGAACGACGTGAAGCAGCCGCCGGCTCAGCGGCGCAAGTGAGTGAGGGCCGGGGCAGAGGGCNGGGCCGGGGCCGCCGCCCCGGGAGCCGCCGGTGCCGGGGGAGCGGCGGGACTGCCGCCGTGCTGGGGAGCCTCGGGCCCTGACCCCTTCCCCTCTCGCTCCTTCCAGTTATTCCCATGCCCTGGATGGCATGTACCGTGTCCTCCGGGAAGGTGAGGCTGTGCCAGCCGTGTGGGTGAGCCTGCTCCGGTGTCGTAGCAGGTGCCGGGTCAGGGCTTACTCTGGAAGTTCGCTCAGCCGGGGCAGGGAGAGGGGCCGGGCGATGCCCTTGGGGCTGGGGGAGTCCAGGGGAGCGCAGGGTCCTGCATCTCCGCATCGTCTGGCTGGGGCAGGGTCTGGGCAAGCTCTGGCAGGGCCTGGCAGCCTGCACATTCTTGGTGGGAAAGGGTGACCTGCTGGGAGCTGCAACAGAAAAGCACAGGAGGGTGGAGCAGGTGGAACAGAGGATGAGCAGAAGCAGGGAGGAGGTCATGCTGTTTTGAGGGACTCCCTACTCCCTCAGCCTGTTTGCTATGGTGTGCTTCAAGCAGGGCTGTGTGAGGAGTTGTGGACACAGACTGGGCATGGAAGGAGGCTCCTGGGGTAATGGAGTCTGAGTGATGGCAGAGAACTGTGTTGATCCAAATCTGTCTGTCCACAGAGGGTGTGAAGAAACTCTTCTCAGGAGCAACAGTGGCATCGTCCCGCGGAGCCCTTGTTACTATTGGACAGGTAGGACAGCTCTGCTGGGCAGTAGGTGACTAGGATAGGGACTAGGATGGTCCCTGGTGTGGCAAGGAAGGGAGCCTGTCACTGATTCACCATGTCTCTGCAGCTTTCGTGTTATGACCAGGCCAAGCAGCTGGTTCTTGCAACTGGATTGCTGTCAGACAATGTCTTCACTCACTTCCTGTCCAGCTTCATCGCTGTGAGTAGGGCTGGGGCCCGGGGGCACGCTGGGCTGGTTTGCCTGCAGCCAGGGTCAGAGCGTCAGGCTGGAGCTGCTGCTCTGGGCTCGGCTCAGCACAGTGGCTCCAGGAGGCTCCTGGCCTGAGGTGGGGTCCCAGTGTGGCTGAGCCTCTCCAGTGAGCACAGCAGTTGCTGGCACGGAGGTCTCCTGACTTGGCTGACTCTCTGCAGGGCCTGTGTGCCACATTACTGTGCCAGCCCCTGGATGTGCTCAAGACCCGCCTCATGAACTCCCACGGGGAGTACCGGGTGAGTCGCCCACCCTGCCCACCTGGCTGCTGCCTGTCCTCCCATCTCTATGTGCCAGCTTCTGCCTCCCAGCCCCTCCCGCCTCATCTCTCACCCTCTCACTCCAGGGTGTTGTCCACTGTGCCATGGAAACTGCCAAGCTCGGACCACTTGCCTTCTACAAGGTACCTGGCTGGGGGTGCATGGGGTGGGGCAGGCTGGCTGAGCTGGGAGCAGAGGTTGTGGTCCAGAACAGTCCTGGGGCAGGGAACCTTCCAGGTTCTGCTGTGGCAGCCCAGTGCTTCCTGCATCAGGCCTTTGTCTGCCCAGGCTATTGCAAGCCCTGGCCTCAGTGGGACTCACCCTGGGCCCAGGCACCACAGCCGTGGCCCTGTTGCACCCATCGAGCTCCCAAACAGCAGTGCAGGTGCCAGGGGGGTTAGCACGTGGTGCTGAGCCCCGTGTGCACCGTGGTGGCCATGGTGTGACAGCGCCTGCTCCACAGCCCAGCCAGTGCTGACCCACCTGCCCACTCGTGCTGCTGCCAGGGTTGGGCTGTGGGACAATCAGTGGCAGGCACACACTGACTCTTCCCCTTCTTGCTGTCCCCTTCCAGGGCTTTGTTCCTGCTGCTGTGCGGCTCGTTCCTCAGACTGTTCTCACCTTTCTCTTCCTGGAGCAGCTGCGCAAACATTTTGGGATCAAAGTGACCACCTGAGTCTGGGGGGCCGGACCCTGCCTTGCCCTGGGGGGGTGAGCGTGTGGGTCACCCCCAAGATCCCAGAACCCCTGTCTGCTCTCTGGGGCCAGTGCCATTCCCCCTCCTCTCAGCTCTACTCCTGTGCCTTGCCAGCACCTGTGGCCACCTCTCAAACTCGCCTCTCTCACCCCCATTCTCAGCATCTCCACCTCTGCATTACTGCTTCTGAGGGTTTTGTGGGGGGGTTCTGTCTTCCCACTTCTCTACTGGCTCTGAGTTGTGTCCTTGCCCTTCCTCAGCCTTGTCCTGATGTGTCCCAGAAGCAGGACTGTGCTGTCTCAGGGAGTAGGGAGATCAGACTCCTGGCTCTGTACCTTGTCACAGAGCCCGTGGGGCTTGGGGGGCTGCTGACCCTGCAGCTGTGGGGCCGGGGCTTGGGGCAGTGTGTGTGAGGCCCTGTCCTCCCTCTGCCTTTAGTCCCCGTGCTCCTCCCTAACCCCAGTGCAGCTTGGACCTCCTGCCCTGCTCCTGGCCTCCCACCCTCTGCTTCTGCTTGGCCAAAACTCCTCAGCACCACTGGCTGCTGGGCTCTTCAGGGATTGTGCCTCATACCAATGATGGTGGGGAACATGGCCTTGCTCTGGCAGGGCCTGCAAATGCCTGCTCGGGGACCCAGTACTCGCTTACCACACTGCACCTACCCCACACTGCATCTGCTCTCTGTGGGGGCATCCCCCACCACCGCTCTGCCAGCCCCAAAGTGAGAGGCTGCAGACTCCCACTCCTCACAGCCCCTCACCCCACACTGCCCAGTGTGTGGGGGCTGTGAGCACCAGCCCCTCCTCTCTGTGCACCCCTGTGTGTGCTGGCCCTAAGGAATCAAAGAACTGGAATATCTGAGACCTTGATGTATAATAAAGAGTGAAGGTGGCACAGGGCCTGCTGTCCTGTTAGGAAGGGAGAGATGCTGCACCCCCTTTTCATGGCTGAGGGCATGGGCTGGGAGCTGAGCCCCCAGAGCTGAGAGAGGGTAGCAAGGCTTGGCCTTGGCACTGTGCCAAGGGGGGGTCTTCACCCCGCTCTGTGCCCGGCAGCCCTGGCCCCTGGCAGAGGGAGCTGTGGGCAGGCTCCAGAGCCAGGCCCAGGCCGAGCTGTGCCCGGTCTCAGCTGGACAGCAGCTCCAGGGTAGGGCTGTGCCAAGGGCGCCCGTCACCCCTGCGGGAGCTGCCTCCTGGATGTGACACTAATTGGGCTCCGGCAGACTGAGCAGAGGCAGACTGGCACAGCAGAGCAGTGAAAGCTCGTCACCTTAACAAGGCCTAATGATGCTAACTGGCATCGCCGCTCTGGGCTTGTGCCCAGCCGCAGCAGAGGCCATGGGCAGGTGAGGGAGCTGGGGGCTGCCCTGCCCGGCTCTGCTTCCTCATCCCCCCATCCTGCAGCTCTGCTCCTGGGGCTGACAGATGCTGCTCTGTGTCATGCGAAGGGCCGGCACGGGGCAGGAAAGCGATGGAGCCCCGCGGCCCCCCAGCAGCACAGAGCCCTGCTCGGCCCCTGCTGGCCAGCGGCGGGGACGTTCCAGCTGGGCCGTGGTCCCAGCAGCGCACCCACCCTCTCGCCGCATCCCTTGTGGCGGCTGAACTGCAGCAGGCACAGTGGCAGGACAGCATGTGCCAGACGCAGCCGCGAGCGCAGCGCCCGCAGCTGGGTGCGAGGGCACTACTTCTCTCTTGAGCATCAGAGAATACGGGGCTGGCAGCAGCCTGTGGCCGTGTCTGTGCTGCCTGCCCCCGGTCCCACCGCGCTGCCTGCAGGGGCTCTCCCGGGGCACGTCTCTGTCCCCACAGGTAAGGCTGGGGGCTGCCCGTGGTCCCCCAGAGCCCCCCTCCTGGCCTGGGAGGGGGCCGGGGCCATCTCCAGGGGGGCAGCTGTGGGTCCAATCCTCGTGGCAATGGCAGGACACCCGCAGGCCCCAGCGTGTGCCTGCGCTCCTCTCCCCCCACCCGCGGGGACTTGCAGCCAGCGGCGGCCGCGAAGAGTGGGACCCCGAGGAGGGCAGCCCTGGGGGAGCCGGGGCCGGGAGCCCCCCCAGGCCGGGGGCTCCCCCGGATCCAGCCAGCCGGTCCCGGTGCGTCGCTCTTTCTGGGCTGTGTTTACCTGCAGCGGGCCAGCGGCGGCGAGCGCTGGCCCGTCACCGCCGGCGGCGGCCGGAG
>WBNO01026470.1:0-15974 GCA_013400575.1 Peucedramus taeniatus | reverse complement strand
CACACACACAGTATACACACACACAGTCCACACACACAGTGTACACACACAGTACACACACTCACGTGTGCACACACACAGTACACACACTCACGTGTGCACACACACGTGCACGCACACACTCACGTGTGCACACACAGCAGGCGCTGCCCTCGGCTGCCCGATGGGAGCCGCTCGTTCCTGGTATCCAGCGGGAGGAAGGTGCTGACAGCAGCCTGGCCGGACTCGCGGGATGGTTTGGGTGGGAAGGGACCTTTAAATGTCCCCTGGCCCAGCCCCCGCAGTGAGCAGGGACACCTGCAGCAGGCCAGGCTGCTGAGGGCCCGGGCCGGCCCGGCACTGCCCGGGGATGGAGCACCCCGGCAGCCGCCGCCTCTCCGGGCAGCCCTGGCAGCGCCTCGGTGCCCGAAGCAGACTCTGCCGGCGGCAGGGCGCAGCCACGGGGCCGGTCCCTGGCCGCGGAGCTCGTTCCAAGGCATGCAACGGGGCCGAAGCAGCTCCTCACCCCACGCTGCTGGCCTGGGCTGTGTCCCCCAGGCAGAGCCTTCCTGACACAGCGGGCACAGCGGGCAGTGCCCCCGCCCCAGCGCAGCCGGGCACCCCTAGGCGCGGCGCCTCGCAGGAAAACTCACACTTTATCAAGGGAATTGAGCACCACAAATTGGTCTCCTAAGTCGATTCTGCCTGCTGCCAGGCCTCTTCCCCACCACCTAATTTGATGACAAACACGTTCCTCTCCTCCTCCCACCCTTTAATCTAATGAAGAGCACTGTGTCCAAGGCACAGGGAAATAAACCCTGATGAGGTCGATTTTTATAGGTAAACAGCCTGATTTCTCTGGCCTGTGGCCTCACTCCTCACACCCCTAACACCTACCACCTCCCCCTACCGCCTCACCATCCTTGCCCTGCAATTTGGCATCAGTCTTTATAAAAATCACCTGCTTACAGAATGTTTTTTGTACATTTCATTAGAGCTTGAGCAGCTGCTTTGCCTCTGGCTTTACTGTGCCCCAGCAGAGGAAAAACAAGGCAGAAGCTGGTGGGGCTGCAGCAGGGCCCTCATGCCCAGGGGCACGTGGGGGTCCTGCAGATCTGGGATGGCCCCAGATGGGTGCCCAGACAGGGGGACAGTGCTGGGCTGCATGGCAGCTGAACAGCAGCCTGCCTGGACACAGGACATGGCTCTGGACACGCTAAGGGCTTCGAGCCAGGGCAGCCCCACGGGCCCATCCTGCCAGAAGAGTCAAGGGAGAGGGGCTGTGACAGTGACAACCATCATTCCCTGTCCCCCACTGCCCGCAGCTGCAGGGATGCAGGGCCCGGGGTAGCTCGGGAGGCAACGGGGGCCAGGTTCCCATCTTGCAGTGCCAGAACCAAGCAGCACCAATGTTTTGGTGATGGGAGGTAAACAGGGTCATGGCAAGTGTCAAGATGCACTCAAGCAGAAATTCTAGCAATGCTAAGTATAGCCAAAATGCCATTAAAGCAGGAGAGGGAAGAGGATACGAGGGTATTAATAGTCTCAACATTTAAGTCCTGGGTGCAGCGACAGCTCCCGGGATGCTGGCTGCCCGAGCCGAGGGCGCTGTGCCACCGCCACGCTGCACCTGCCCGCAGGGAAATAACAGCCACAGCAAGTGCAAGGCCAAGGCCCCTTTGCGAAACACAAACACAGCTCCTGCTCTCTGCCCCGCGCCCAGAGCTGGGCCAGGCTGCAGCACCACACCAAGGCAGCCCCAAAAGGACACCAGCGTTTATTTACAACACTCCTCAAGTGACATACCACAGAAAGGAAAGGGTACAGTACGACTCAAGGACTCAACAAAGGAAAGGTATCGGCGGCCCCAAGTCCCTGCAGCCCTCCCCACAGCCACTGGCACTGGGCAGGCCTGGCAGCCCCATCCCCGCCAGCTCGGAGCACAGGCGGGCAGGGGCTGCCAGCCCTCCCCGCGGAGCAGCTCGGGTGGGCAAAGCTGACACAGTCACTCCCTCTGGCTCAGGCAGGGCGCAGGAACCATGCACCCAGAAGCCAGTGGCCTAAGGAAGAGCCCCTGGCGTGGTTCCACCCCTGCGGCCACCCAGGGCGAGCCGAGGGGCCAGGTCTCTTCCAAGGGTTGCGGATCTGGAAAACGGTGTTAGTACAAAACTGCAGCGTTGCCAGGGCAGGGAGCTCCTGGGCCTTGCTCCGTGCAGCCCCACGGCTGCCCCCACGGCCACTGTCTCCTGTGGGGCTGCAGGTGGCCCGGGTCCCTCTGAGCACCTCTCAGAAGCCTGGGGCCAGTGCTGACACTCCACCTCTCCATCTGCAGGGAGAGGAACACCTTCCCTTCCAGCACCACAGGGACCTGGCCTGATCTGAGCAGGTAGAAAATGTGGCCTCAGACGTGGCCCACGTGCTCTGGCAGCAAGCAGCCCAGGCAGCAACCTGCTGCCACAGTGGAACTGGGAGGAGCCTGGCTATGGTCTCCCAGCCCTCAGCTGCACAGTGGGGCTGCACGGGGGCTGTCCCTGTGTCTGGAGGCACAGGAGCAGACTGGGCTGTGCCGCCTGCCCTGGGCAGCCCCAGCAGCGGGGGAGCTCAGGTGCACAGGGGAAAGAAGGCCCCCGTGCTGCCCGATCCAACAGCACACCTGCCCCGGGCCTGCCCAGCCTGGCACAGGGCAGCCACAGGAGGGGAACAGGGGAGCAGCTCAGCATGAAGTGGGGAAGGGCAGTTTGAGGCCAGAGAA
The DNA here is from genome assembly GCA_013400575.1 of Peucedramus taeniatus. Taxonomy (NCBI): domain Eukaryota; kingdom Metazoa; phylum Chordata; class Aves; order Passeriformes; family Fringillidae; genus Peucedramus; species Peucedramus taeniatus. Next base: position 13,243 of record WBNO01026470.1, on the reverse strand, counting down.
AGCTATGAGCGGGGGGCTGGAATCCTTTGCAACAGGCTCTGGGCAGTCTCGGTGAGGCCCTGAGCATCCTCGACCTCAGGCAGCTTCAGAGCCAGCCCCAGAGCTGACCGGCTCTCCCGCGGGCTTTTAGGAGGACAGACCAGAGGAGGAAATCAACACAAAATCTCAAATTAAATCTGCTTGAGGACCTCAGGAGAGCAGCTGACCCGCGGGGAGGACCCGCTTTAGGACTTCTTTGCATCCTGTGTGTTCCTCCTCTTCAGATCACCCAGGTCGACGGGTTTGAACGCTGCAAGGGAGACAGGAGAGACCTTGGGGCAGAGGCAGCACAGCCCCGCCCGGCGCGCATCCCCCGGGCCGGCACAGCCGGCGCCGTGCCCCCGTCCCCGCACCTTTCAGGCTGGGGTTCGGCATCTTCTCCACGTACTCCTCGACCAGGCCGCGCTCGGAGCCCATCTGGCTGCGCAGGTCGCGCTCCACGCACTGCCAGGCTGCGGGGACAGGGACGGGGACAGGGCAGGGCAGGGCCGGGGCCGCTCGCCTCGGCCGCCCCGAGCCNACCGGAGATGCTACCGGGGATGGTACCGGGAACGGTACCGGGGGTGGTACCGGGAATGGTGCCGGAGATGGTACCGGAGATGCTACCGGGGATGGTACCGGGAACGGTACCGGGGGTGGTACCGGGAATGGTGCCGGAGATGGTACCGGAGATGCTACCGGGGATGGTACCGGGAACGGTACCGGGGGTGGTACCGGGAATGGTGCCGGAGATGGTACCGGAGATGCTACCGGGGATGGTACCGGGAACGGTACCGGGGGTGGTACCGGGAATGGTGCCGGAGATGGTACCGGAGATGCTACCGGGGATGGTACCGGGAACGGTACCGGGGGTGGTACCGGGAATGGTGCCGGAGATGGTACCGGAGATGCTACCGGGGATGGTACCGGGAACGGTACCGGGGGTGGTACCGGGAATGGTGCCGGAGATGGTACCGGAGATGCTACCGGGGATGGTACCGGGAACGGTACCGGGGGTGGTACCGGGAATGGTGCCGGAGATGGTACCGGAGATGCTACCGGGGATGGTACCGGGAACGGTACCGGGGGTGGTACCGGGAATGGTGCCGGAGATGGTACCGGAGATGCTACCGGGGATGGTACCGGGAACGGTACCGGGGGTGGTACCGGGAATGGTGCCGGAGATGGTACCGGAGATGCTACCGGGGATGGTACCGGGAACGGTACCGGGGGTGGTACCGGGAATGGTGCCGGAGATGGTACCGGAGATGCTACCGGGGATGGTACCGGGAACGGTACCGGGGGTGGTACCGGGAATGGTGCCGGAGATGGTACCGGAGATGCTACCGGGGATGGTACCGGGAACGGTACCGGGGGTGGTACCGGGAATGGTGCCGGAGATGGTACCGGAGATGCTACCGGGGATGGTACCGGGAACGGTACCGGGGGTGGTACCGGGAATGGTGCCGGAGATGGTACCGGAGATGCTACCGGGGATGGTACCGGGAACGGTACCGGGGGTGGTACCGGGAATGGTGCCGGAGATGGTACCGGAGATGCTACCGGGGATGGTACCGGGAACGGTACCGGGGGTGGTACCGGGAATGGTGCCGGAGATGGTACCGGGGATGGTACCGGGGATGGTACCGGAGCTGGTAACCGAGATGCTTTATTGGAAAAGTACAAAGTGGTTCCCGACTCGCGGTACCGAGCGCCNCCCGGGCGCCGCCGGTGCCGAGCCGGGCGGGCCCGCAGCGCTCACCTGGCGATGTCGGCGTGGCCGTCGCTGCAGGCCATGTGCAGCGGGGTCCAGCCGTTCTCGTCGCGCTGGTGGATGTCAGCGCCGTGCTTCACCAGCAGCTTGACGCAGTCCAAGTTCCCCGTCAGCACGGCCTCGTGCAGCGCTGCCATGCCTGCGGGGACAGCGGGGACAGCGGGCTCAGCCCCGCCCGGGAGCGGCTCTCGCTGCTCTGCCCAGGGCTGGGCGCAGCTCGGGAGGGGCGCGGGAGCTCTCCTCAGGGACAGGACCGCAGGGAAGGAAACAAACGCCGGGAAAGCCAGAGGAGCTGCTGAGGTTCCTGTGGCCCTGTCCGGGATGGTGCAGCACCCATTGCCCCAGCCAGGCGGGACAGAGGGAGGGAGGGACGAGGAGGAGGAGGAGGAGGAGGAGGGCTGTCCCCTTAGGGCAGCTGCTCGGAGTCCTGCACAGGACTCACACGGACACATGAGGAGAGTCTCTGTCACTGTGCTCCGCCTGAGTTTCAGAACCTCATCACTAACAAAGAATCAGTATGGACAGAAAGAAGCCCAGGGTCGTTTGAGCCTCTGTCTCCACGGCCTTGTGAGAGCAGAAGCTGAAGCCAAGCACAAGAAAAGGACCAATGTGAGCTCTGCATCAGCCTGTACAGATCAAGGCATTCCATGAACAGTGGCTGGTGAGGCTGTGCGCACAGAACACGGAGCTTTCAGCGAGTCCCCAGACTCAGACATACAAGAGGGAGCAGTGCTGTGAGAAACAGGCAGAGCCAGGAACAAATGCAGATCCCTCAGCCTGGGGACAGGCAGGAGCCCCAGGGTCCTGCCCAGGGCTCACAGCCTGTGCTTGCTGCTGCCCTGAGGTCCCACCACGCCGTAGGTGCCCGATGGTGCCCTGCAGGGACCCGGAGGCCGAGCTCCCCTTTCCGCAGCAGGCGCCGACTCTGCCGCTGAGGAGAGATCTTGGGGCCCCGGCCCGGGGCTCTTGGGCCCTGCTCCTCGCCAGTGCGGGGCCTGGCTTGCTCCAGTCCTGCTGAGGTGGCCCACAGCCCAGCTCCGGGGTCCCTCACGGCCCCACCAAGCCGTGCCGCTGCCCTGCCAGCTCTGCCCGCCGGCAGCACTCACCAGAAGGGTAGATGGTGTCCAGCGTCACCTTCCTGGCTCGTATGAACCTGCCCACCTGCTCCAGGTCCCCCTGCTTGATGTGGTCCTGGAAGACGACGTCGTTGGGGAAGCGCACGGTGCGGGAGGCCCCGAGGCGCGGCGCGTACCGGCCGTACCGGGGCACGCACCGGCCGTAGCGGGGCCCCGCGGGGCAATAGTCCCTCATGCTGACGGCGGCCTTCAGGCACAGCGGCATGGGGGCTGCTCAGCCCGGCCCCTCGCTGCACTGCCGCCTCCTCTTCTGCCCTCAGGGGCTCTCCTCCTGCAGCTCTGTGCTGGCCCCGCTCCTGCCGTGCCCCTGTCCCTGTCCCTGTCCCCTCGCCGCAGGGACGCGGCGGCCGCCGTGCTCTCCTGCACTCCCTGAGTCACATGCAGGAGCTGGCACCGGGCACTTGCAGCTCACCTACAGGCCTTGGCCCAGGACTGATGATTCTCTGGGAGCGCCACGTTATAAAGACTGCCCTGGGCTATTTTGGGGACATGCAGCTCATGCTATTTGCCATGATGCTTCGTAATCGAGCTGCCCAGGCCTGCAGCCTCCCACTTTTGGGCAGAAGTTGGTGTCTCGTCTTACCACCCACCTGTTGATGTGTCCCATCCAAGGGGTCAAATCTACTCTTGCATGGGTGGCCTGGAAGCAATTTCCCAACATCAAGCTCTTCTGGGGGAAGGGGCACGGGCCTGGCCAGCAGCACAGGGAGCTGGGCTGGCCACTCGTGTCCCAGCTGGCCAGGGCAGTGTGGATGTGCCAGGGCTGTGGGCACCAACACATCCAGAGCTGTCACCCTCCTGTAGCTGCGGGGGACAACTTGAAAGGAGCAGGAGGAGCTGTGCTGCCCAGCACAACTGGGACAGCAGACAGCCCAGCACAGAGCACAACCTGTCAGATGGCCCCTGTGCCCTCGTGAGGACAGAGGTGCTGCTGGTGATCCCAAGACAGGCACAGAACCAGGACCCTGCACTGCTGGTCCCTGGTGTTCCTTATCCTACTGGAGACAGGGAAGGAGCCTTAGAGGAGCAGCAGAACAGCACCACCACCAGACAGCTCCTGCCTCTGATACTCTCCAGCTGACTCAAAACAGAACCATCTGCCACAGAGGAATCATTCAGGTCCATCAAGGGTTTAAGCAACCACTGTTTTCTCCCATCAAAGTTTGGGCATGTCTCTTAAGCATTTTGTGCTGTCATGCTGATGGGGATTGTCCAGGTGGGTGTGTCAGAAAGAATCCCTTGCTGCTTTAGGAGTCAGGGCTTTCCCTCTGCCCCTCCTGCTGCCCTGACCCCAGCACAGTCAGCCACACACCTCAGAGCTCCTGCATTGTTTATCTGCTGGCAACTGCATCGATCTCCTGGCCAAGCATCTGCTTGTGGTTAGATGAGCCTGAAGGTGGCACAGGGCATCCAAGCTCAGCGCTGGGGACAGAACACTTCCAGCCTGCTTTCTTGGAACAGCAATTAGGCTTGGACCTCAGATGGCTGCTAAGCTCCTGCTCTGCCACAGGGAGCCTTGGGCTAGGAAAGGCACCTCCTCTAAGCTGAGCACAGTGGGTCTCTCTCTGCCCAGGAACAGAGCAGAAGCATTGCAGAGCTCTGACTTGGTCACAGTTCAACTGGCTGTGCAAAACAGACCTACTGGGCTCAAATTCCAGACAGCATCTTTCAGTGGAACTTCACTAGGGAGACCTTCCTCCCCACTCCAAAAGACAAAGCAGCTGTCACCAGCCAGCCCAGGCCACCAGCACTGCTGGGTTTGTTGGGGTGCAGCACTGGCCACTGGCCCCAGCCATGTGGGGGCACAGCCCTGGAGGGGGGAGCCTTCAAAGGGCCTCGTCCCTGTAACTGCAGGCACAGGTGTCACACACACCTGGCTGCTGCCCTGTCAGGGACAGCCCTTCCTGACCCCGTGGTGAGTGGGGGCCGGCTCAGCCCCAGCCCTGGTGCTGCTGTGCCCAAGGTTTGGGAACACATCAGGGCTCTGCTGGGGCTCAGCAGAAGGCTGGAGCTGGAGCCAGGTTCTGTCCAGCACCCCTGTGCCACTGCTCCAGCACACATCCCACTCGCTGACACAGAGGTGCCCCCAGTTGTCCTCTAGCCTCACCATGCCCTCCCTGTGACATTTATAGCATATTTTCTCACCAAAATACCTTCAGCAGCAAGCAGCAGGTTTGGAAATAGCAGTGTGGCTCGGGGTCATGTGAGCCTGGGAGCAGAGCCTCAGGCGTGCCCTGATTCCTGCTCCAGAGCAATGTCCCCTCAGCCCAGCCAGCTGGCCCAGGGGCTGCACACTCTCAGAGCCAAGCCACGGCCAGCTCACTCTATCAGAGACCTGCACCAGCCCATGGAATCCACACAGGACACACTGGGATGTTCTTTCCCTTCCCTGGTTGCTTGGAGAAAGTGGCACACACCCCATTGCAGCCAAGGCCCTTGAAAATCACCCTACAACTCTGATCTCCCCTTCCAGGGTAGGTTCAAATATTCTACACTCTGATAAAGACAAAAAGACATAATAGTATTAAAATCTCAACTTTATTTGGCCATCAAATTCAGTACCAATGTTATTGTAGCAGAATGCTAAGAACCAGCCTGATGCAGCTCAGGCCTGTGAGGCACTCCCTCAGTCACATTCCCAAACCCCAGTAATTGCAAATGTCCTGTTTGATCTGTTCATCTGGCCCTCCCCCACCACCCACCTGCCGGGTCAACCCACTCAAAATAATTCATGAAAGGGATGGCAACTCTTGTCTTTGATCAAAAGGTGTCAACACAGCTGGTGAGCCAGCAGCCACCTCCACCCTCAGAGCCTGCCACAGCCAGTGCACACAGTATTCCACCCCTCCAGAGTTTGGAAGAGTCAGCTCCAAATGTCTTAAAGGAGAAGGGAAAGGAAACGTCTGGCTAGCATGAAGAGAAGCACCTTCACACACACCTTTCCCCAGGAAGCCATCAGCCTTCTGCCCCTGCCTATACTGAAGGCCAGCCCCAGGGAAGAACAGCTGACACCATTAAGGACCCTGCCAGGTGCAGAAATCAATTAGGGGCTTTAGTTTTAAAAGAAAAGGAGAAAAAAAAGCTGTCTGGAAGATGTTAGTGGCAAGGCTCCAGATTGTCAGGCTACTGAACTCCTGGTACCACCTCACAACCTCCTGCTGCCCAGAAGAACAGAGTTCTCCAGACAAAAGCTGTGTACAAAAAAGTACATCACAATAGAAAAAAGGAGCCCAGCTGGCTGGGCTGGCTCCCTAGTGACAGTTCCCTTTTCAAAAGCCAGAAGAAAGAAAAGGTAAGTGTACAGACAAGTGAGGGTAAAGTGTTACTTTGGAAGCCAATCCCTGGATTTCCAGTCATTTACCTTCTGCTTTAAATCTTAATGGGTTTCTGACTCACTGGGCTGCATCACAGCAGCCAATTTAGTGTCTGAATTTGAGTGATGTTGATCAGTCTTCTCTTTACAATTCATCCTTTTGGAGTTTCTGCTCATCCTCATCGCCTTCCTCAAGTTCAGTTTCTTCATCCATCTCCAGGTCCTCCAGATCCTGTGGAGGTTACAGACAGCTCCTGGTTTCTGGCACATGAGGCAGACCCAGAACCAAGCACTGAGCAGCACCCCCTAACCTGGTCACTGCTCTCTGCTGACATGCTAACAAAACATCCAGAGACTTCTAGAAGGAGCTTCAGATTCAGGACAGCAAGGATTAGGAACCCCTGGAAGCTGGTACCTGTACCAGCCTACACACACCCTCCCTCCCCAGCCCCCCAGCAGGTGAGAGCTTCCAAGCAGACACACAGCTATGTGGCACTGATCACAGCCCAGTTCCAGGTGCTGAGTGCCCCACAGGGTGAACAGTGAAAGGAGCCCACTGCAGGCCCAAAGCCAGCCAGGCTGCACCTGAACAGACCACACTGATGTGGGCACTGTTCACCAGCAATGAGCTCTCCTGATATGTAACAACACAGGACTGTATTTAGGTCTGAGGATTCAGGCACAGAGCCAGATGTGACCCATGCCCCTGTTCCCAGAGTACTCCATTCATTACTCACATCATCAGCTGCTGCCCCATCCTGCCCTCCGCTCTCCAGGAATTTTTTGAAGCCTTCTAGTGTCCTCTCTCCATTATAGTCAATTACCTGCATAGGGAAAACAGAAGGATGCTGGTTATGGGCACTACAGACCCACACCCCTGGAGAGGAGAATTCTCTTTCTGAGCAACAGTGAACATGCCAAGCAAAAGGGAATTTAAAAATTCACCTTCACCCATATGAGACGAAGGAAAACAGCTCAGCCACTAGACTTCAGAGATCACTGCGAGGAAAGAATAGCCTGCAGATGAGCACACTGTCCTCTATGCTCCCTCTTTTCCCCATTCCCACTTCCCAGTGCCCCCCAAACTTTCCCTACAGCCCAGACCCCACGAAGGGTCTTGGGTGTCCTGTATTCTTGCTGCGCTCCGTCCCGACAGAATGCAGGTCCCTCCCACAGGCCTTGTCCAGAGCCCCTCGAGCGAGCAGCTGAGCATCCCCTGCTCCCTGGCTAGCAGCTGCCAGCCTGGCTGCCTGCTTACATTTCTGCCAGAGCCTGCAGGGAAGAACTTGAGTGTGGGGAAGCTGTGGATTTTCACTGCCTCCACTTCGTTAGCCGTCGAGTCCATCTTGGCAATGACAATGTTCTCGTGGTCCCTGTAGGTTTCTCCCAGCTTGTCCCAGATTGGGGCCAGCTGCTTGCAGTGACCACACCATGGGGCATCTGTTAATTACAGAGACAGAGTTGCATCAACAATCTAACGAGGTACCACTCCTCCCCAGACAGTTCTCACAAGTCTTTGCAACCAAGGCACTGCTTTTGGGGCCCAGACTGCAAAAGGCTTTTCCCCTAATCCTGGTCACACAGTGTTTTGGCAATCCTTTCACACCAGTTACTTGGATTCAGCTGTAGAAAGATACTCACAGAACTCCACAAAGACATTCTTATTCTCATCAAAAGCAACTTCCTCAAAGTTCTTCCCAACCAGAACTTTGACAGGCTGCTTGTCCCAGTCTTCAGGAAGATCCTGACTCATTAGGTGGGGCTGGAATAAAAAGTGAAATTCAGACAAACTGCTTGCTACATAGCTACTTGGGCTGATAATGCAATCACACATCTTGGAAAACCCAAGTTTCACCACCCCACTGGTGCCTCAGTCACAGGCTGTAAGCAACCAGATGAACTGGTCACTTCCTCTTCTCCCACAGAGTCTCCTTCCCACCCTGACCCAGCAGGAACAGCAAGTGCTGTTGTGCAGAGAGAATGGAAAGAGAGCTCTGCAGGAGGGAAGCAGCACTGCTGACAGCCCCATTCCCAGAGGACTGGGCTTTGCAGCACCCTCACTGATGGGAGCTGACAACTCCTTTCCCTGTGCCACAGAATTCACACCTTCCACAGACTGCTGGCAGAAAGAGCAACTGGATAAACAGTACAGCTCCCACAGGGAGAGCACGACTGCTTGGCCATGCCCAGGTCCCTCTACCTGGCTCGCTCTCCTGCAGCCTCCAGGCCCAGCAGCTTTGCCTTTCATTCCCAATCACAAAGCCCATGGGATGTTCCATGCAGAACATGGAGGGGCTTCTCCAGCTGGCTCTCCAGCCCCTCACAGGCAGCATTTCTGTTCCCTTTCAGCTACCTCATTCACCACCAGTACAGTTTATCCACATACCTTGATCTTGCCTGCCAGGAACTTGTTACAGAACTCTTTGATCTTGTCTGCTGTGAGCTCATCAGATTCAGGTTTGTATTTGGTCATTTCTTCCTCCAGGGTGATCAGACGTACAGCTGGGCACTCTTCCTTCTTCAGGCCAAAGAACTCCAAAATCCTCTGGTTGTCACTGTGGTCACTGTCTATGAAGATGAACAGGATCTTGGGAGGAAAAAAGTGAAAGGCAGGAGGTGAACATGAGTACCTTGTAGCTACTGACACTTCACACACACGCTTGCACCAAGTGCAGCTGAATGGGCTCTTTTCCTCCCCTGTCCCAGATGAGAGAGCTGCCTTAAAGTCCTCCTCCACAGCTGCTCCATGGATAAGGACAGTGCTACACCTCTCTGCCAGAGCTGGGTGGTCTCTCAGCTCACAATGCAAGAAATCCATCTCACCTTCCCTTTGAAGTCCCCAGCTGCACTCTTGAAGTTGTCCAGCTTCCCTTGATAGTCAGATACACTTTTTGGTAGGAAAAGCAGAATATGAGTCTTGATCTCTCCTCCAAATATTTTAGGAGCAGTCTGAGGAGTAAAAAATAAAATTTATTTTTGGAAAAGAGGCAAATCAGTATCCAGACCAGTTTAACTCCACTATGCTGACCAGCCCACAGCAGCTCCCAATACTGCAGGACTGCTCTGCACAGCAAGCTCACACCTCCTTTATTCTGTGTCCTTCCCACTCCTCCATATCCCCATTTATTGTGCAGTGTCAGCCCCACAATAAAACACGACCATGCAATCTACAGCTGGACCTTTGCTATATTCTGGCAGCAGCAATGGGAAGGGCCTTGTCAGAGATCTGAAGACCCACCTGCTCAGTGAACTCTATGACCAGGGGCAATGAGTTAGACTTGATGAAGTTCAGCAGATTCTCTTTTGTGAGATCCCCTTCAAAGTTGTTCTGGCCTTCATCGAACTGCAAGAGCAGACATTGTTCATTAGAACACTCACTTGTGCATCCCACACAAATCTCTCACCCCCTTTGCCCGCTCACTGCCCCAGGGGATCTCAGCTGCACTCATTCACAGCAGACTTCCACTCAACAAGGCCACCACACGTCCACATAAAATCTGGATCAAGGTGTCCATCTTCCTTGCATGCAAAGCTTTAAATCACCCCCCACCAGAAGGTGAGCAGCAACAGCCAGGTTTGATCTCAGCCTTGCTCTGCACCACTGTGAAACCATTAATGGTGCAAGAAGGAGCCTGAGCAGCTGCCTCCAGCCCTGCAGCAACCAAGGGGCAGAGCAGACTCTGCAGCCAGACAGTGCTGGGAACGTCTGACAGCAAAGCCTGCAGTGAACAGTGACTTCCTCAGCTCTGAGGAATGCATTCCAGTCTCTGTTAGGGACAACAGCACATGTTGCACATCACACTGGAGGTGCCAGGTCCTGTTCTACAGGGCCACCACCCAAATCACCCCTGAGCAGGGTTCCCAGAACCCTCTGGCAGCCTGGAACAGGAACAGCTGCAGAGGGCCCAGCAAGGTTAGAGGGAGGATGTGCAGAAGGGCACAGCAGTGCCCTGGCAAGGCCATTCTCAAGTTGTTGACAGAGGGAAGAGTGTGGAGTCAGATAACCTTCTGTTAAGGGGAGGCACACCAGCCCCAGTGGAAAAGCCAAGGAAAACGCTTAGCATCGGAAAATAACTTTGCAAACACTTTGAGGAGCTCTGCAGATTGCCTCAGAGCCATCAGGACAGCTGTGTGAGGGCCTGTGCAAGTCTGGGCAACTCACACAGAGTAAGAGAAGAACAATGAGCCAAACACTCTCAGTTCAGACCCAACTAAGGGTATGGAGCCAAAGCCTAAAACCAAAGCAGGCCATCAAGGTCTCCTGCCCTGGTGTTTGATTACTGTGGGTGCTCCTTTTCTCCCTGGTTTAGAGTAGATATATCCAAGAGCTCTCATGGCACAGCAGCAGAGAGGAACCCCAAGGGCTGGATCTAGGCTGCCTCTTCCTCAGAGCTGAGCACTCCTGCCCCACCCCAGCCTGGCACAGCACAGTCACTCCTGTTCCCAACACACAGAGGCTGCCAGGCCCAGAGCTCTGCCAGAGTGGGGCACACAAAGCTACTCCTGCAATAGCACACAACTACCAAATGAGACAAGAACAAAACACTCCTCCCTTCCCCTCCCCCATTTTGCTAATGCATTTTGAGCTCATTAGCCAGATATTCCCTCAGCCACATTGACCTGAGGGACTCTGACTCAGAATTTAAGTCTACAGAGCTTCTATCACCATAAAAAACCTACAGTGCCAGAGGTATAGTATAATAAAACAATTCTTTCAGGTGAGCAAAAAGAAAGTCTTGTGTTAGGTCAGGCTGGGCAAAGTCACAATTGATGACATTACAGGTTTAGTAAGTCTGAACCCAAAGCACTTTGTCCTGCCTCACAGCACCTCTGGGTTAGGAGCCACCAAGCCTGAAGAACCTCTTCTTGTCTGCTCAAACTTGGAAATTCATCCCAGTGACAGGGATTTTCATGCCTCCATTAGTGCATTCGTGATTCTGTAGGTAGTCAGCATCCCTCTGCACATAATCCACTGCCCCAGCCCAGTCAGCTGGAACTGCAAATCCTCTTAGGAGCTTCTCTGGAATCCCTGCACTGCAGAACCCCAGCAGTGAGACAGAGCAGCTCTTGGACACAGCAGAGAGTGACAGCAGCAGAGGCCAGCAGTGGGCAGTGAAAAGCAACTCTGCTAAGACACACCATGGCAGCCACAGAGCTCAGCTCCTGTTCTCTTGGGCCTGTCCAAGACTGACCCCTGCTGCACTGCAGAGAGCTGAGGAAAAGGGAAGTGAGTGAAGGAACAACCTGCACCCAGAGCCCAGCAGCTCTGGGAGAACAGCACAGGGCTGGGAGACTGACACAGCTGCACACTGTGCACCCCTGAGGCTCCCCCACCCCACAAAGGGGCCAGAGGCTCTGAGGCACAAGAACAGCTACACCAGCAGCATGGGGCTTGGCTGGTTCATCCAGGACTGACCTTGCTGGAGTTTGACTAATTAAAGAAAAGGAAAGAGGCAGCAAACCCCAGTGTGGTGCTCAGGCTTGGCACCAGCCAGTACCTTCTTGAAGAGGATGACACTGTCCTTACTAATCTGGTACTTGGTGAAGACATCAGCACTGGAGGAAATCCCAAAGGGAATATCATCCACAGCTTCTGCTGCCAGCAGGAACTCCTTCGCTGCCTCTGATGCCAAATCCTGGACAGTAAAGAAAGGTGTCTCAGAGGGGCCTGAAGCACTCACATCCCAGGGCTCAGCCCGAAGAACTGGAAGATCAGGGAAGGCAAGGCAGCAAGTATTGCATAAGGCACAGAACCTTCCCCAGCCAGGAGGAAGCAGGGGAGGCCACACACAAGAGCATCTGCAGTGGAAACACGAAGTGTACCTTGAAGAAGCCAATGACCACCACTTCACTGGAGTCCAGCAGCGCCTGGGCAGCAGCGCCGTCGGGCAGGCTGGCCGCGGCCGGGCCCGTGCGCTTCCTCAGCCAGCTGACGATGTCATCCGCCTCCCTGCCGGCTACAGACAACAGCCAGTCACCCTCCCAGCTCCCTCCAGCACCACGACACCCCGGGCTTTCAGAGACAACAGGGTGAACAGCTGCTCAACAGAGCAGCAACGCTCGAGACCTCATTTGTGCAACTCTCTCCCTTTCACTCAGGGTGCAATTAAGCTTATCCCTAATTGATAAGTCAAGGTACAAGGGGCTCCCAGGAACCCATTCTCCTCTCACCTCCTGCCCCCGACCTTAAACTTTGACCAGCAGTGCAGCACTCCTCCAGGACCTCAGTATTGCTCATGCTATTACAGCACCTTTTCCTTCCAAGATCTGTTCTGCATGTCACCCTCTGTTACCAGCACTGTGTGGCCTGGCTTAGCCGAATTCTGTCTCAGCCTTCCTTGCAGCTGGTCTCACACCCCGTGTTTGCCTCCTCACACAATGGCCCAGGCATGTTTCTAGTTCTGGGTACTGCACAGCTTGAGCCAAGTTAAGCCACACAAAAAGCCAAGCTCAGGTCACTTTGCTTTCCTACACAATAGCAACTTCCTGCACTCTCCCTGGCCTTAGGGATCTCTCCAGAGGGAGGCCGTTAAAGGCCGGCTGCTCCCCACCGGCCCAGCTCCATCCCAGGTCGCTGTCACAGTGGACCTTGTCCAGGCACAGCAGCAGGGCTCCAGCACGGGGCCATGTGCTGGGACCCGGCGCCACGTTGCTGCCCTCTGCACCCTGGCGGGGCACCCAGAGCCGCTTCAGCCGCGCGCTGCCCTCCTCACCCGTGTACTCCTTGGGCGCAGCTTTGTCGCCGTTCTTGAAGAACTTGATGGTGGGATACCCGCGCACGCCGAACTGCTGCGCCAGCTCCGACTCCTCCGTGGCGTCCACCTTGGCCAGCCGGATTTCCGAGCCCTCCGCCTTCAGCTTCGCCGCCGCCTTCGCGTATTCGGGCGCCAGCGCTTTGCAGTGTCCGCACCACGGGGCGTCTGCGGGACGGGGCGTCAGCGGCGGCCGGGCCTCCCCAACCCCTCCGCTCCCGGCCGGGCCTCCCCGACCCCTCCGCTCCCG